>JBBPJL010000609.1:0-15384 GCA_038088675.1 Xanthoconium separans | reverse complement strand
TAGAGGGGAAAAGTGTGAAATAAGCACAAAGCAAGATGACGAGTTAGCTTGTCGCTGCTTGTTGCGCTTGCGGAGAGTCAGCGCAGGATTGATGCACGCAAGCGAGAAAAAGTAAGAATAAGCGATGCGTTAATTTCCTGATGTGCCAGTCACGATTTGATCTACCCTTTAGTGCGATAGTATTTGTGCATTGTCCTTGCGGAAGGTGATAATTCAATGTCATGGTACATCATCTAACTCTTCAACGATTGCGATGCTTATCGTACGGACATATGCATTCTTGAAACGAGATAGGAAAATCCTTTCTACGCGAGGAGGACCAAGAGACTCGATGCATACCCCCCTCACGGAATTGGAATTTCATGCACCAGGTCAAGGCTCCAGTCAGTGGGTTGCGAATCAGCAGCAGTTTAGGGACCGCGAGCTTGAGCCACGGGAATGTCTGCTGAAATACGAGTGTTAGAGAGAACTGTGGTTGAGGTTTGGACCAGTCTTAATGCACACTTTTCGTTGTCTTTCTTCAAATTGGATCTCTGCTGCGCATCTCGTGTATCACTACTGTACATTACCGAGAGCGGATTAAGTACACTAGGTGAATTTATTGAACGCAAATTGAACGATTCTTGTGATATCATGATTGGACGTCGGATGATCTTGACACAAGGCACTTTGATTCCGCGATTGGGTGATGCGGCTGGCGTGGCACATATGTGCAACAGTGGCGCCCCGGACACTAGTTATATTTGCGTTTCTTAGGCAGTTATCAATCGCCATCGGGCTAACACGGAGAGCCGTCACTGCCTTGCATGTCAGTTACAGTCTCTTGTAGCCTGGTCTCTTCATAAACAAGTCAAGGCACTGTTGAGAGTTCTAAGGATAATTTCCGACTTGTTCCGGGTACTCGCATAAAAGGGCACTCATAGAGTCACCAGCACCATCATTCTTTCAATCTCCACTCAGTATTCTCTCCGAGCTAACAAGACATGGCTGACGCAAAGGGTAAAGCCTCTGGTGCGAACGACTTTTTAGGCGCGTCATATTTCCCTCTCGTCTTGGACCTTGTCTGAAAGGGGTTATAGTCGATTTCATGATGGGGGGTACTGCTGCGGCCATCTCAAAGACGGTGGCTGCACCCATCGAGCGTGTCAAGCTGATGATCCAGAATCAGGGAGCCATGATCGCGGCGGGCCGCCTGAGTTCTCCGTATCGCGGTGTGACGGACTGCTTTAGAAGAACCTACGTGGAAGAAGGACTTTTGAGTTGTGCGCTATTCGAATTTTCAAACAACGATGTGAATTGCTCAGCATACTAGTTTGGAGGGGAAATGGGGCCAATATTTTGAGGTACTTTCCTACACAAGCCTTGAATTTTGCTTTCAAGGACGAATTCAAGAGGAGATTTGGCTATAAAAAGTCAGAGGGGTATAGTGTTTGGGTCCTTGGTAAGTGTCCAGGTGTGGTAGATATTTCGGTGATCGGAGATAACTCGTCGTGCTAGGGAATGTTGCCAGTGGTGCCGCCGCTGGGGCGTCGTCTGCTGTCTTCGTGTATTCACTTGACTAGTATGCTTCGCTGCCTCTTCATGGGTTCTCACGTGACCTTGGAGATCAGTGCTCGCACACGGCTGGCTGCTGATGGGAAGAGTGCTGCCAAGGGAGGACAGCGTCAGTTTACTGGAATCATAGACGTCTACAGACAGACACTCCGTACGGACGGATTTTTCGGCCTTTACAGAGGTTTTGTTCCCAATATCCTCGGTATCATCGTCTACAGAGGGTTGTAGTGAGTACATGCTCCTTCAATTTGCGAGCAAGGACCAACATGCCCTTTCGTCAAGCTTTGGAGGTTATGACACCATTAGGGATACCTTTCTTGTTGGGAGTCTGCAGGGCAACTTCTTAGCGTCTTTTGGGGTGGGTTGGGCTTGCACCACCGTGAGTCAAGAGTTAGGTGTCACCTGGATATCTGCCGAGCAGTTTCACAGGGTGCCGCCTTTGCGTCCTATCCTATGGACACGATTCGGCGTCGTATGATGATGACATCGGGAGAAAAGGCAAGAGTTTCCCATGTCACCAGCTGGACACCATCTCAATCATCTTCATCAGGTACATTACAAGTCTTTCATCGACGCGACCAGGCAGATCGTGGCCAAAGAAGGCGCAAAGGCTTTGTTCAGTACGTGCGGATCACTTTTTGTACTGAGGCTGACGTTTCGTGAAAGATGGAGCTGGTGCAAATGTTTTGCGTGGAGTCGCTGCAGCTGGTGCACTGTCCCTGTACGATCAGTGAGTGTCGTGATGCAATTTCTACCAACCATTAGCTTATCCATCGAAGATTCCAAGCGCTTGCTTGGGGCCGTGTCTACAAAGCAGGTTCAGGGTGAGCTTTCAAGTGAGATGAACCATGTGAGCTCCCGGCGTGACGGACAAGCTTTTCATCATCTACTGTTACTTTATAGCATATGTAGTCGGCTGTTAATAACTTTAACTTTCATGGTATCAGGAACAATAAAGATGGACAACTAGCACCAGTGCCAGGACGACATTGCGTTTCAATGGTTATGCAATTGCTTGTTACCAGGGAGATGCAGAGTTTGTTGTTTACAGGTGTTACTACCCAAACCCCAGTCTCATACCACGCCACGATAGATGGGTACGCATGTATCATTCGCCAATACCGTACCATGTAGACGTTCCACAACCCGGAGCACTCAAGAGAAAATCGGAATTTACGGTTTCGGACGATGAGCTAGAGGACGATTTAACAGGTGACGATCATGGTAAGTCGCTTGCCCCCACTGGCGTGCACTGGGTTAAGAAAACCTTCTTATAGGCACTCATACGTTCGACATTTCTCGCCAAATCAATGATGAAGTCAGTCTCGAGGTGGCAATTCGTGAACGGCTTGCGACTACCATTGAAGGTCGCATCCAATGGGCACTCCACTTATTGGACGCGCTGTCAAACACCAAAGAGTCACTAGATCCAGACGGGGACGATTTCCAGGATGCAGCGCTCGATGCTCTTGAGGCATTGGAAGCACCCTCAGCATTTATATTTGACACCGGATTCCCCGAAGAGCGAAGTCCATCTCCCTCGTTTTCCCCCGTAGTGCCGAGTCAACCAACGTTGTTGCAGCGCGTACCCAAAACCCGTTCTTCCCGAACTCCTAAACCATCCCAGCAAAAGAAATATCTGTATATAAAGTTGCCTTCCAGCACCTCCGAGAACCAACTTGCAACTCTTGCCTGCCCGACGTGTAACCGGACGCAATTCACTACTTTGCAAGGGCTTCTTAATCACGCACGCTTAGCGCACGGGGTCGAATGGGAAAGCCATGATGCATGTATTACGGCGTGCGCCATCCCCATCTCGGGGGACGCTCAGAGTTGGGAGGCATACGAAAGAGATGGCGTAGAAGTGCCATGGGGCGGCAGCGTTGTGGGTTTACGTCGGTTATTCGAACGAGCGGTGGGTGTTGACAGCATCTTCCCCACTCCTTTGGCGTATACGCCGGATGTTTCCTCTGAGAATCTGGCAACGACTCCCAGCACCTTGTTATCGCGAACCCTAGGTCTTCACGCAGACACCCCTGCTCTTGCGCAATTTCTTGGTCGTGCCCCAAAGCGTCGTTGCATTCACTCCTACGGTGAAGATCAGCACGTCGATATCGTGACTCTTGACGTTACGGGCGAGGGGCCAGGCGGTCCCCCCTCCGGAGAACTAATAAGGCCCTCAAAAGGGTTTCACATGCGTTATTCGCACAGAAATATGGCACGAAAAGAGCTGGATCTCGCTGTCGACATCGCTCCTGGAGCGGAGATGGGGAGTACAAACGCCACCTCCGGACCCACAAACATACCCGCTGGTACAACTGCATCGCGCTTCCACATCATGGCGCGCATCCGTCTCCAGGATCGTAGCTTGTTCTTGCAGGAAGGTCAGCCATCGTGGTACCTATCATCCGCAGTACTGATGGAAGTAGACCTACGCACCCAGTTAGGCATTACCGATCAGTATCGTTGGATGTTAGGAGTCACAGCTCCCTCTTATGTGCGCTCCTTGTTATCGCTAGGGCCTGGTAACTGATCTTATTGGATAGTCAATACCGTTATCGTCGTTCCTGACCTGTATCACGGTCATACCGCCGAAGCCAGTATCGCCCGTGTACCTTACCGCCCAGCGGCAACCTTTCGCGGTTGTGGGTACAGCAAATGAACCCTTTATGGCCAAGGTCATTTTCAAATGGGTCGGCGGTGGAAAAATGGAAGTCGAGCATTGGATCGAAGTGTGTACACCCCATCAGATCTTAATGTGCCTTATTCTAACCTGGTATGCCAACCTTATCTAGCTCGATCAATCCAGGTCGTCTACCTCTGTCTTTGGTTCAGAACAAATACTAGACGTAGAGATCGATCGCAATATACCGCTGCTGCCTATTTCCAAAGGGAGCCCTCCTCCTCTGCCGTCCCTTGACCGGTTTACACCTCTACACAACACAACAGTAACCGATCCAGAGCAGGTGAACACTCCGATCGTCAAGGAAGAGTGTGAGTGCCGTTATACTTCTTATAAAAGTGTGTCGAAATGCATTCTATGTGGTAGATCATGAACAAGTCTTACGAAGCTTGCTCCCGAGGGTACCGATTACAGCGAAAGGTGCATTTCGTTCTGGTCTAGTCGTAGTTTTATTAATTAACATACCCAGACAAGTCAAGAACGACTATTCAAGTCCCGTATAGGCTGGTTGCTAGTCCTGCGCATTTACTCGCTCTCGTACCTGGAAGACGTAAAGCTATCGAGGTAAGCATCTGCATTCATACTGTGAGCCGCCCATGTTGAAGCTATACTAAAGTGGGCTCGCGCTCGTGCACTGCATGCGCTTTATATGGACCACATGACCTCGATCTCACCATCTCAGCGAACAACGCTGACAGTTGGTGACGTATATATGTTCCTCGAGGATTCGTTATACTTTCCCCGCCCATCACATGCTACTTCAGGCACACCCCTTGATGCGAAGAAAAGGGGGAAAGAGAAGGATGGGACACCGATTCTGCGTGAGGAATTCTGCCCAACTTGTGGTATCAAAAAGCGCCTGCATCCTGGATACGATCTCAAGAGCGAGGATGGTGCGGTCAACTGGACATGTGCCGTTGTTCCGACAGCAGAGCAACGATACGGAACGAGTTTTCCTCTTACTAACTTGAGCAAATTTTTCACATGGCCAGATGGTATCGAGCAGGCAGTACGGGGTCCTCCAGCATCATCAACAGGCTCCGTTCCGAACCATGCGTCGTCAAAAATGTTCTTACCACTCTGTCAACATACCCCACGCGACCTGGTGACACTCAATCCTCCAGAATTTATTCTCGCTGTCCACAGGGTCGCCTCCAAGTTGCGCCTTCCTACATTCCCTCGTCTTGCCACCTACAAAGAAAAGCCCTCATTCGCTACTAATAGAGACCACGTTGAACAATGTCTTGCACCAGCAGCCCTATTATCCGCCACCCTAAAACCCTTGATATCCACCTTGCTCCGATCGGCTATCGAGGTCGCGAAACGGGACGCCACATCTCTAGTGCCGGGGACTAAAACGAACCGGGGAAAGAGGATGAAGAAGTTGACGTTTACTCTCACTCCCGGGCACATTTTGCGTGGGCTCCGACTGCAATCCTCGGACAGCCTTAGAGTTGCTCCAAGCGTTACGCGATCTGCGATGGGCTATAATCCTCGTGTAAAGGAGTCTGCGACGCTGTGCCTGACGCAGCTAGGCGTTCGGCTTGACTTTGGCAAGGATGTCAAGAGCGGATCCGCAGCGGATACAGTGGAGCATTTGATCGGAAATGCGACTGTCAAAGCTGAACCGGACTGAGCAGCTGAGAGGCTTGTTAGGCCAGGGTATGGTATCGTGCCTACGGGCCAGGCATGCTGTCGTTGTCGCCGCTCTATCAGAGTATGTATATGTCCCCGTCTCCCATACTTACCCCTAAGTTGGTCCAGGCAGAAGGCAAACAAGGTTTTTACTTTTCTGGACATGTACATTTCCGATCAGCCACCGACCTCTGAAGGTCCGAGTGTTGGTTTCCATTCTTGTGGCAGATTGCTACATAAAATGATGCTCCACATTTGCTGCCAATGAGATTGCCACCACTTGCCATCGCAAGTCATATTTTACGCCTACCACTAGGCTAATTGTACTTGGCCTCTTCGAAGGGTCTATTGTTAATGTACCTGTCAATGGGCCCTGCTTGAAGGGCGCTGTAAGATCATGATACATGTGACTGGATCTGACCTATAGCCCAGTACCTCTAAGGCGGCCGATGCACAGGTAGTTTTATCGGCAATCGAGGGGTTGTTTTTGTGTTCAAACTAATCCATCAGAGTCGGCGTTTCCCGGCGTGCTTTGTCAAATGTCCGATTTTTGTCCACGTCAACCATCACCCGCGTCAACGCCGGCGCGGGCAATCTCTACCAATGTCAGTAAACTTCCTCACACTCAAATCTGCCACTGGCGCCGAGTTCCATTAGGGTACTGTTTTGGGGGTGACCACGATCGATCATTACGTTCCTCTTAGTATTACTCGCCATGCCAAACGCCGCGAAAAGATGCATCAAGAACTCGAGAATCGAGCAGCCGTTCAGGAAAAACCATACCGCAGTGCCGTCAAAGAGTCCAGATTTCCTCGGCGCCGGGGATGATCCGGTTGTTCTGCCGGGTGTTTCATATCAGCGGAAGAGGGAAGGAACAGGGTCAAACCGATGGCAGATTGTTCCAGAGTCTAGCACTCCAAAGACTACAATGTGAGTTAAAAGCTTCCGCAGCTCACACCTTCATAAACAATTATCACTATCCCTATGGGAAAGCTTTCACTGACAGTTTTATCAGTTTCCATCCTGCGCATGACAACATGGTGAATGTGACGTTAGTTTTCCGCCCAGTTTTGGATTAATTCCTGACGCAGTTCTCCTTCATATTCTTTCTCGTACATTCCCGATTTACCCGCTTAATCGATATGACCACCGGAATGCACAGTATTCTTGGGGCCTGCCGGGCTGAGCACCCCACAGCCTTATCGGGTCAACCTCGTTTCCGGAATCAATTCGCTTCTCGGCTTATATTAGCATCCTCAAACTGATCATTAAATAACCGTGTACTATGCCATGGTCCATGTGCCTCCTTTCTTTGGTTCGCTTCTCGGCCTTCTGGAACAAGAAATGCTCGGCCTTCCAAGCTTCAACAATACACTCGGCGCCTTGTTCATTGGCTTCAGTGCGTCGACAGTGTAAGCACTGTTGATGTTTACAAGAGGGTCATGCTAATCATCCAACAGTTTATTTGGCATCCTTCTCGTCCAGGTGTACATCTATTATCGTCGGTATCCTTTGGATAAAACTGGGTATAAGGCAATTGTAAGTGCTTGTTCAAGCGTGGATGCTCGCAAGTTTTCATGTCTAAGACCACTAGGTTGCATTGCTAATGTTCTTACTTCCTCGATGCTCGCTGAAGTTATCACTCAACTTTTCCGCAGAGTGTTAGAAGCGGCCCACCAAGCATTCATTGGTCATTGTGTGTATCACTACTCGATAACGTGAGTATCTGTCGCCGCCGGCTACCGATAATCTAATTGCGGTCTAGAAACTTTCTGCATCTGGCTGCTCTCCTTGGAAAGCCAGTTTGGTGGGTCTGGTCTTTCCCTTCATTCCCCGTCATCTGACAAGAACCCAGGTCTCTCGTCGTGAGTACTACCATCCTCTATGATCTCAAATAGATAACACGCTGTGTTCCAGTTTCAGCTTCTCTTAGGGGTGAGTGTGTCACTTCTGTTTTGATTTTTTGTTATGTTTCTGAGAGTGCATCCAAATATCTAGACAGTGGTTGGATCCATCGTGAAATTGTGTGTACATATTCGTTAATTCGTCTCCATGTTGACCCCCGGTCATCGGGTAGTTTTTTCACACTGCGCGTGTGGCGATGTGAGAATTTCTTCCATTTCTTCGCGATGAAATTTGTAATGATTTGCCTTTTCAGTCAGCTATGGAAACGTCTGGCTGACAACGTTTCTTGTAAGTCTTGTCCACGTGTGCTATACGTGTCTGATCCACCGAACAAGCTGCTCCTCGTCTTCGGACACCTTGGTGAGGAATTATCGACATGACCTCTTTTATTATCTGGACAAGCCTTGTTCTCTTTTCGTTATCCGTCTTTCAGGTGTCGCTGTCTGTAAGTCTTCATTGATGACCCGCACGATTACTTCCGAACGCTGACATAATGAATAGATTTCACTGTGAAGAGGTGTGAATTTTCTCGCAGTCTCCAAGCAACAATTGAACTAAGTATCCTCCATTCAGTTATCAACTCCCTGCACTACCCGATATTGAAAACCTACGAGTCAGTTGAAATCTTATTTATCACGTGCGAACTCTTTCCTTGCTAACTCCGTTTTCTGGAACCGTTCCAGGTCTTGGGCATCGTCGCGCTTGGTATTGGCGTTGTGAATGACATAGGCATCGCCATTGCCCTTTGTTATTACTTGCAAAGCATGCGAGCTTACTATACGCAGTACGTTCCCAAATTCTATGGTTCTTCAACTACTTTTCACTCTGTGTCTCAAGGAGCGACTCTATCATTAGAAGCTTAACGCTTTACGCAGTCAACACCGGCGTACTGACGAGGTACTGTTAACTCTAAACGTCGTCCCGATCGGTTCACACTCGTCTCTAGTGCAATGAGCTTCACCACTTTGATCATTGTATGTATTATGCACAGCTTTGCGAGCGTCGCTTGCATCTAATCCTCTCATAGTACAACTTCATGCCCAAGAATTTTGTTTTTATAGGCTGTTACTTTGTCGTGAGCAAACGTAAGGGAATTTCTGTTCGAAACTCAAACATTGAATTGACGCGTGATTTAGTGTATGCAGTATCATTCATTGCGGCGTATGTTTCTGTTCGCTGATTCGATATGACGACCTCATGATTATGTAGCCTCAACACACGCCAAATTGTGCGGGGGCGGGGTACTGACGGCGAGCCAAAAAGATCCCCGGAGTTCCAGATAGTTTCAGAACAACAAAGTCGCTCGCTCAGCATCCCTTTGCAAACAGCCACAATCAAAATAGAGAGTGTCGAACCTCACCGAGATGTAGAGGTTTGTAAACCGTCGTTGACAACATTTGGATTTCACGATTGACTCTTCACAGCAACAGAACGCCCAAAGTTTCCGTGACGACTTCCTGGTACGTGGTTCATCTGATTCCTTTGGACCGTCGACTAACCTAATTACATCCTTCAGGAACGAGAGAGACCGTACTACACTGTCGGGTGGTAGACCCCTCCAAAATTACGTCTGAATATTTATACGTCTTTCATGTCACACTCCCTCCATTCATCCCCGTGCATTCATTCCGTGGCTTTCCATGCTATCATTTTGTTTCATCGCATCATCTCATCCACCCAAATCTCACTCTCCTTTCGTCATTCGTTACCATCAATCCACTCTGTTCCCGGTCACTTCGTCGTAGTGGGGATGATCTGTATGAATAGTAGCATAAATAATCTGTCCTTCAAGTTAGACAGATGTAATCTTTAGAATTCGTTTGTACAAATTAGCGGAAGTTTGAAGGGTATGATTTTCCAATACATACCATTTATCAAGTCCAGTCGTCGACACTTTGTCGTTTCAGTGCATGAATTGATAATTTTAAGTAATTAGATTGGAGGCCTCGACTGGAGAACTTCGGGAACTGCTAGGTTTCATGAAGCATGGGAGTCGTCGGAGCTAGTGGGAACGCGGTAACCAGCGAGTTCATCCCACGACCCGTCGGTCTCGAACACGCCCTCGACTCCAACTCTCCCTAACTTCGTCATATCTTGCGCGTGACTGAATGTCCGCGTCATGAATACAAACCACGATGGCAGTCTGACGAAGAAACACGTCGACTCAAATATAGAGGATTGCACACTGCCTGTTACTACCAATTTCGAGCGGAGGAGAACTGGTCTGCCATGGGTTCTCGGTATCCTGGTGTTCTCAGCCTTGTGTATCAAGTTCCTGTCGCCTCTGAAACCCTCTACTTTTTGGTCCGCATGCTTACCAGTCACCGAGTCCAATGCCAAGGAGACTGTCACCGACAAACCCGGGGTAGCTCCCTCGGATTTCATCGGAAACGGACGTACGAACGACGTATTGTGGGACAAGTACAGTCTGATACTCAAAGGACAACGTGTATTTATCCAGTATGTTTGCTCGCTGAATGTGTTGCGTGTCGAGTTCATTTCTGCTGGCAGCTCTGGGGAGTTCCATCCTTTTCGTTTGCCAGTCCCTGGACTTTGGCTCGATGTTCTTCAAAAGATCAAGGCTGCAGGATTCAACGCCATCAGCATTTACACCCACATGGGGCTGATCAATCCTTCTCCCGGGGTTATTGACTTCAATGACTATCGTGCTCTACGGCCGCTGTATGAAGCTGCGAAGCAGACGGGCATCTGGGTTGTTCTTCGTCCAGGCGAGTGCATATTTGTCCCGGTCTCGAATGCATCATGACGATCTGTAGGTCCTTATATCAACGCTGAAACAACTGCGGGAGGCATTGCTCACTGGGCCACGTCCCAAGTAGCTGGTGAACTCAGGACAAATGCGTCGGATTGGAAGGCAGCGTGGCAAGACTATATCCAAGGAGTTATCGCCGAAACGGTACCATACCAGATCAGCCAAGGAGGGCCGGTTATCGGTAAGCATGCCTTGTTTTGCATATGTATTTGCAACAAGTCTCATCGGTTGCTTTTAGCAATCCAGCTTGGTCTGTACCCTGTTTCGTTCTTGAAGGTCGCCGTGGTTGCCTGACCCCTTTTACCCTGTAGACAATGAATACTCTCAATCGCAAGCCTCGCACGCGGAATATTTTGTGGACCTCAAGACTGCCTTTTACAATTCTAGCATCGTCGTGCCTTTGACCGCAAACGACTATGGAACGGAGAGTAATTGGATAAATGGAACTGTGAGAGCTATTCCTTGGTAATATCCAATCTGACGTTTACTTTGCAGGGTGCCGTCGATATATATGGGTATTTATAGTTTGCTTTCTAGCTGAAGGGAAGCTGTTCACCACTGGTTTGCATAATAGTCTTGATTCTTACCCACAAAAATTTGATTGTTCCAACCCAACAATATGGAACCCAGTGGACTCTACCTACTATAATTATCATGCCAGTATGTCATGAATTCTTTTTGGTCGCCGAGTTTGCTCACAATCCCTTAGGTGTAAACCCTGGTCAACCGTGGTATTTTCCCGAGGTTGGTTTACACCCGCATCATGTTTCATCGCATAGTGACCCGAGTTTCAGTTCCAGGCTGGTGCTTATGATGCGTGGGGTCCCACGGCACCAGGTACACGCATCAATCTATGTAATAGGACAGAGCTAATGGGATACTGAAGGCTATCATCACTGTCGCGTTCTCACCGGCGCCGACTTTGAGAACGTCTTTAATCTCCACCTTTGGGCGTCGAATGCTAAACTGATCAACTACTACATGCTCTATGGGTAAAATGTACACGAATTCTCTCATTTGCACGGTTCTGACTAGGATCTCGCAGTGGAACCTCTTGGGGTGGATTGCCGTTCCCGGGGGTTTACAGTGAGTGTTCATCAATGGTCCTTTTGTTGGTATATAACCCGTTATCCAGCATCATATGACTATGGCAGTGCGATTGCCGAGAACCGAGAGTTGACCGAAAAATATCCTGAACTCAAGCGACAGGGGATCTTCCTGCGCAGTTCCCCAGAGTTTTACAAGACTGACTACATCAGTAACAGTACAAGTGGTACTGTCGTCGTGACGAATGATTCAGCGCTCGTCACCTTGTTGGCCAACCCCGACACAAAGACGTCGTTTTTCATCGCGAGACAGAATGATTCCACCTCGACGTGAGCACCGTCATGGGTTGTCGAATACCGCTGACAGTGGAGCCGCATACAGGGCAACGACGAAATTCAAGCTGGATGTTACTACGTCAGCTGGCTCATTCCAGATCCCAAGAGTTGTCTCAGCAATCACTCTCAGCGGTCGGCAATCCAAAGTCATTGTTACGGATTACTCCTTTGGCTCGTCCAAACTCGTTTACTCCACAGCGCAGATCCTCTACGCGGGGAAGATCGGGAACAGGGACGTCCTATTCTTATATGGTGATTCTGACCAGGAGCACGAGATTGCTCTTCGCTTTGCGGGAGTGCCTCGTTTGCAAGCTCAGAGTGCCAGCATCACCCATTCTTCAATCAACGGTGTCTCCACTGTGTCATTCTTATCGGGGATAAAAGGGCTTGTGACCATCTGGGACTCAAGCGAGCAGTTGGTCCTCTACAGTGACACTTCCACAGCGGGCACGTTCTGGTCACCGGAAATTTCTACGAACTCATCGGATGATTTCGCGAATTACTGGCAATACGGCACCAATACTTCCATCCTAATAGGAGGGCCTTACCTCGTAAGAAATGCCACGATTTCAGGCACAACGCTTGCCATTCGTGGTGACCTGTACGAAGGCGTGAGGCTAATACTGGTCGCGCCGGACACTATAAATGCCGTGACTTGGAACGGTATACCGGTTTCTGCAGATTTCGCTGCATCTGCTGCGATCACCCATCAGGGCGGATTCTCCGCTCAGATATACCCATCTGTGTCGGCAACTGACCTTACCGCTCCCCGGTTGACCAACTGGAAGTATGCGAACGGTCTTCCCGAAATTGAACCCGACTTCTCAGACGCAAACTGGACGGTTGCAAATCATACGGAAACCAACATACCCTTCAAACCGCATTATGGAGACGGGCGCGTCCTCTATGGTTGCGACTACGAGTAGTAAGTGACCGTTGTTGCTTCCACCACTCACTAACTCGAGCATGCATAGTTGTGAAAACATTGTTCTTTGGCGCGGACATTTCACCGCAAGTGAAGATACAAATGCAGTTAACCTATCCATCAACGGTGGTGAAGGTTCGCCCCAGATTTTCTCGTATACAAGCTGCTTTTCATGAGCACCCGTTGCTTAGCGTTCGCTGCGAGTGTTTGGGTGAATAATGTGTTCTTGAACACTACGTATGGAAAGTAGGTTGGATCTTCTGCTATCGTGATGCACTGACAATGGACGTATCAAGTTCGACAAACAACCAAAATATCTTGGAAGAGACTGACGAAAAGTTTTACTTCCCACCTGGCACCCTACGCTACAATCAGGACAACGTTATCACCATCCTTCAGGTTGGTGCCATATCCTTGATTAACAACGTACTCATGACTTGAACAGGACAACATGGGCCTGAACGAGAACGGAGGTCAGTCTGTCACATTGGTCGCCTCAACCAGCTGACAGGGTGTTTCAGAGGCCCATGTTGATGAAGAGAAGTCACCCCGAGGCATTCGCGGATTTATGCTCAATGAGGGCAACTTTGGCGAGTGGAAAGTGCAAGGAAAGGTTGGAGGTTATTCAAAGTTTGTTTCTGTGCGGGCACCCCTTGGAGTTTTTTTGTTGACTTTTATGCCAGTTACCCGGACAAAGTCAGAGGTGTTCTCAACGAAGGCGGTCTATACGGCGAGCGATTGGGCTGGCATCTACCAGGATACGATACGTCGTCATGGGAGACGAGGGATCTCTCGGAAGGTCTTCCCAACGCTGCTGCGGGAGTGGGATTTTTCGTGACCACATTTGAGCTAAACATCTCGGAGGAACTTGATGTTCCCATGTCGTTCACCTTTGACCAATCTTTTCAAACTTACCGTGCACAGCTGTACGTGAACGGGTGGATGATGGGGAAGAGGGTGGCAAACCTCGGGTGAGTACACTTGAGTTGTTGACATGCGAGCGTTTCACTGATATCGGGGTCAGACCGCAGTACAAGTTCCCCGTACCACAGGGCATTCTCGACTACAACGGCGTCAAGTACGTTGATGTGGTTACTTGGTTCTTGTACCGTCTGAATCCTGATGATCAACTAGCACTGTCGCGGTAGCAATGTGGGCTATGGAACCCGTCCAAATTTCGCCGACCTTGGAATTGATGATTGATGGATCCTATGAAGGCGGTATTGGACATATTGAGTTGAATAACCCGAGTTGGTCTGTGGCAGGCAGAGGGTAAAGGTATAAAAGGAGTGTAGCATATCAGAGTCATTCAATATTCAAATCTGACCAGTTGAATCTTCTGCTCTGCCCAATTTTATTGATGGAGGGTGATAAAGAAGAATACATAAACTAAAACTTTCAAGAAAGTATTAACAACCCTGACGTCCATGCCACCTCACAACATGGAGAGCTAAATACTCTGCTCAGGGGAGAGGTCTCTCTGAGTGTGCAGAAAAGGTAATGAAAGGTGGGAGATTGCCAGGCTCCTACACAGCTGTCAGGGTAAGTGCAAGGCTTCATCCTGGTGCATTGTCAGAAAAATCTGAACTCCAATCATGAGAACTGATGATATATATGTAAACAGAAAATCATCTTGTGTTACAATGCATTTAAAGATATTTTTGGACAAATTTGGATGGAGATTCCCATGGAAAAACCATCATAGTGCCCAAATAATGCCCTTGCAATGCCCTTTGTTATGGATTTATGGTTCACTGGCAGTACCACCAGACCAGACCACTTTATTTTCTTCAACCTTTCCTCAATGGACAGAGACACTACTACCTCAAGGCTCTGGCAGAAGCCTTACCTGTTATACCAGTACTCAGGGAGTACTCTCAACATTGTCATCCATGTCTATGGATACCACCAGGAGTCACCATACTCTTGCTTATGGCCAACCTCTGTTCTCTCTAGACATCTTGGTCCTAGATGGTCTAGTGTTACACTTACTGCAAGCTGATGCCCTAGCAAAGTTAGTCGCAACCGTTCGTAGGAGGAGAGATGGAGTGAACAGTAATACAACCTAGTGTACTGTGAGCCAACCGGCCCAGCTGAGTACCATTCCTTGCATAGTAGAGGTCAAGCATGGATATGCGAGACCGATGAGGAGTCTTGAGGGTACAAGCGCAAGCTAATGCCTTGAAGAGCCAGAAGATGAAGGTTGTGAAATAAAGGTGATGTCAAGAGTGGACAAGACTCTAGAGGGATCCCTCTACCAGTACACCAGTAAGCAAGAATAGGATTGCAAGTATGAGGGCACTGAAGTGTAGTATAAATACAGGCAGGTATTCTGGCATAGAACTAGCTTAGAGATACCAGTGAACAAAGGTACCTCTATACAGTATATACTATAGACTGTAACGAAGTTGCGAGGTACTCCGCTTTCTCTACTACCGAGGGATAGTAGGAGTTACCACAAGAGTGTAGTAACTGGAGAGGATATGGTTCAGTGGGAGCTACTCACTGAAGTAGGACGAGAGGGTGA
>JBBPJL010000608.1:0-15393 GCA_038088675.1 Xanthoconium separans | reverse complement strand
GAGCGACATGGAGCCCGATAGCGGAGTCGACACGCCTGATCCATTCAGTATGAGCGCATGCCACACCTCGTCTTCATCATGATCCTGCGTCAGATGCGAATCAGAAGGCTCGGAGGGGGTGGCATATCTTGAGGGCATCGAGGACAACGGGGGAGAGGGACGACGCAATGGAGAAGAAAAATGAAAGTCATACCCAGTGTCGTTTATTGACGGGGAAAACGCTGGGTCCACATTAGGATCGCCCTCAGGCAGCGCGACGTTGGGTGAAGTTGAGGATTTAGGGACCCCGGATGGATCGCCATCGTTGGCCACCTGAGGCATATGAGGCGGTTCTCCATCGGATGTGGCCATCGACCGTGACTCGTTTGTGGGGGTTGTAACAGGAGATGCCCCACTTATCTGTTCTGTTCGAGAACTCGAGCCTGCCTCGTCCATCGGCGCGTCCGCATTGACCCTTTTGGTAGCATCGTCCGTATCAACAACCGCCACCCTTGTGTCATCCGGGGAATTCGAATGCTCTTCGACGACTTTGTACGTTGTTGTCTGCCCATTCTCATTACGAGCATCTTCCTCGGCAAACAAGCACCCAACAGCTGGAGATCGGGAAAGCAGCGAAGGTGTCAAGGGCGATGGTAGCTCAGAAAATCCCCCGAGCGAGCCTCCATCGCCTGTGCCGGAAACCTCCCCCCGGTCTTGTCCCATTGAGAGCTCCGTTGTCAAAAATGGAGGCGTGGGGTTCCCAGAGGGCTGGGCATGCAAAACCCGACCGATATCTATGGCAACATTGTCCGCGTGTGCCGTGCGGCTGACCACCCGAGGCTCGCGCTCGTCAAGAACAGTCTCCGAAGGTGGAGTGGGAAGACCGGATGTCAATCCTTCGTCGTCCGCAGCAATCGGGGGTGATTGATGACAATGCCCCGATGCAATGGGCGTAAACTCAGCGGCCATCTTCAGCGCACTTGCAACCGAAATTGCGTCACCCACTGTGTCGGAAGTGACCTGAGCGTCCTCTGTAGTCGACTTCGCGTGCGTTTTCCCACGGCAACCCACGTCCATCGGCGTGTCACAAGCACTGCTCAGAGAGCTCGATGGTGATCTGAGTAGTACTTGCGAGTCAACAGCAGGCTTCATCCGGGATGACTTGTTTGAGAGCTTGACACCTGCAGTTGTGGGAAAGGGAGTCCTGAGAACTGGACTTTGGTCCGACACTCTTGATGAGCTCTCCGTCACGAGAGGGCGGACAGGTGTTTCGACTGAGGTGTCAGAAGTACTAGAAGCTGTGGGTAGAGCAATAGATTGAGCCTGTTGTGTCGTGTTGGTAGCTACCGATTCGCTCTTGCGTGAGGACAAGGTAAGAGAGGAAGTCGGGCGAGTAGGTGAGTGGTTATCCGAGCCCGCCAAGTTGCACAGCGGCTGCCGCATGGTTTGAGCATCCATTACGGCATGCGGCGTACCAATGGAGTGGCTGACGTGGGCCAAAGACTCTGTAGATTGTGCCGTCGGTCGTACTGCATCGTTCAGGTCAGCCACATAGGTAAGAGAACGCCCAAGAACGCCCAAGAGAAGCAAAAGAAATCCCACGACTTGTGGAACCAGCTTCAAGGTGCGTGAACAAGGCGCAAAACGCGCTAGTGTACAGATATATGTACAAATGATCGACACAAAACTGTAAAAGGAAGGATGAGCAAAAGGACTTACTGGAGTTGCTAATAAATCGTCCAGGCGTCGCTGTGAAAGAATGCCAGGGAGATGAAAGGTGACGAGGAGACGGACGCACCAGGGACAACGTTCCAGTCAACAGGAATGAGTCCAGGGACAAATCCATGAGAACTCGGCGGAGAAAATGAACACTCGGAGGGGGGGGAAGATACACAAGTTTGAGTCGACGCATCCGCATATCCTGCAGGCATTCAGAAATGCGACCGGCTAACGGTACAAACGGAAAAGGGAGCGCAATACAGAGGAACGCATTGTAGGGGATAGAAGGATAAACGTACCTGCAGGCTGGATTGACGTTGTACCAGGGAGCGATTCGGGTGCCTGGAGAGATTGTCGAATTGGAAAATGATTCACAACTGGTGGCAAAGTTGGTGGCGAATTTGTTTCCCGATGAATCACTGGTGGATCTATGGCTATATTCGCACTTGTGCAGCAAGGGATAAAGGGATGCCACTCACGAGAATAAGATGCACTGAGTAACGCTTCAATCGCAGACTGAATTGAAGCCACGCTCTGAGCGAGCGTCTTCTCTGGGACAGTGCCAACGTCTACATCTTCGACCTCGTGTGGAGATTCGGGGGTAATAGCTACATTACTGCCCCTGGCCCGTCCTCTTCCCCCTTTACCGCGGCCTCTGGATCGTGCGCGGGTGGCGCTGAGGCCAACCACGTCATGCAACTCCGTGATAGACTTGTTCGTCTTGTTCTGCGCGGTGCGCAGGGATTGGATCTGAGAAAGGGCATCCTCGACGTCCGACTTGAGACCACCCAGGTCCTGCTGGAATGTAGTGAATTGGGAATGGAGCGCTTTTAACGAGGCATCGATTGGCTCCAGCGTGGCCTCGATTGGGCAGATGGTATTGGGGGTAGCGGGGGAGGCTATACCGGAGGGGGTGGAGATGGACGGCAGGGGCGGGCCGGGCATGGCGGTGGAGGAGGAAGGGAGCTGGGAAGGGGGTGACAGATGAAGCCGAGTCGGGTCGTAGTAATACCACTGCCACGCCTGCGGTTGTAGCATGGCCACACCCGGGTCCGGATAGTAGGAAGAAACGCGAAAAGTGGGTGTCTGCACCGGCAGTGATGGCGACGATGTTGACGACGACGACGACGACTCGCACTGCTCACGGTCGCCACTGATATTCTGCCCCGCAGCCGGCTGTGGACGGGTCGCGAGATCAGGGTAAGCGAAAACGCCCGAGTCCACTGGCCCCGTTTCCTTGATGGCTCTCCAAGAGCCCGAGGACCGCGACGCCATGGCCGTTGTCACCGACGGCGCGCGTAATTACGTGACTTCCGAAGTCCGACCAGCGTCTAGACAAGGCCATCTCAACCCCGACGACGACGACATGGACCACCGTCTTGAAAACTTTGTCGTTGATGGCGCGTACCGTGTGCTCGAAGTCATTGGTGAAGGCGCGTATGGCATCGTCTGGTCAGTCTTTATCCCCCCCTTGCTCGCTCGGCTCGAGGTGACATTCGTCGCAGCTCTGCCATTCACCAGCCCTCTCAAAGACGAGTCGCCATCAAGCGTATCACCCCGTTCGACCACTCCATGTTTTGTCTGCGCACTCTCCGCGAGATCAAGCTACTTCGTCACTTTCGCCACGAAAACATCATCTCTATTCTCGACATCCTTCAACCACCCAGTTTCGAGCAATTCAAAGAGGTTTATCTCGTACAGGAATTAATGGAGACAGACTTGCATCGCGTTATCAAAACGCAGAGATTGAGCGATGATCACTGTCAGTATTTCATCTACCAGGTAACCATCAGATCTCCAATACATCCGAGACGAACGACCTGACGATAGCGTAAAAAAGACGCTTAGAGCACTCAAGGCACTTCATTCTGCAGATGTGCTCCACCGTGACCTGAAACCCTCGAACCTATTGCTCAATGCCAACTGCGATCTCAAAGTGAGTGCAAAGATTCACGATCTGAGCGTCCCTCTTCACCTCTCTACGTGCTAGCTGTGTGATTTTGGCCTCGCGCGATCCGCACGGCCACCTCCAAACGTGGCAAACGATAGCAGCACCTTCATGACCGAATACGTCGCCACACGGTGCGTGCACCTCGGTCCACGTCCGGTTTTGTGTTCAACGCGTTATCAAGGTGGTACCGCGCCCCGGAAGTCATGCTGACGTTTAAAGAATACACACGTGCAATAGATATGTGGAGCGTTGGGTGTGTACTGGCAGAGATGCTCAGCGGACGACCTCTGTTTCCCGGGCGTGACTGTGAGTGACGGCTGTATCGATTGTGTCTGCAAATCGACCCCTTACGTTTTACCCCCCATATATGCACCCAAATCAAGATCACGACCAGCTCTCCCTCATCCTTGACGTCCTCGGGACGCCTTCTATCGATGACTTTTACGCGATCTCGTCACCCAGATCTCGGGAATACATTCGCGCCCTACCGTTTAGGAGGGGAAAAGATTTCAAAACCATGTTCCAGGGTGCCAACGAACTGGTAAACCCCTCGTTTAACCACACCGTCTCGTGTCTAGATGACTATTTTTAGGCAATTGACTTTCTGGAAAAATGCTTGACATTTAGTCCACAAAGACGTATAACTGTTGTCGAGGCGCTTCAACATCCGTACTTTGAGGTGCGTCTTGCATCTGTTATCGACATGGCTCACCTGACTTGACGTTGAACTAGCCTTACCATGATGCAGACGATGAGCCCGTCGCGGATCCCATCGAACCAACGTTTTTCGATTTCGACAATGGGGAGCCATTGTCCAAAGAACAGTTGAAAGGTTGGATCCTGCCCGCCTCAAGTCCGTTTCGCTCCTGATGATGATCGACAGAACTGATATACCAAGAAGTGACGTCGAGACCACCACCGGTGACCTCGTTTTTAAGCATGGGAGACGGCAGTCCGTAAGGCATGTCTTGACTCGTCATGCATACAGGATATGGGACGAGTTGTTGATAATACCCTTGTATAACCATTGCTCTTGTTTGTTTTCTTTGATGATGATGGTTTAGATCTGGGATTTCGATGATACCGAGATCGGGTAACACCAAGGTAATTGTTGGTTTAATGAAATGGACTGGCGGTTTAGCTTGGAATGACAGGTCGGTTCGGGTGAGTTCGAACGCCAATAACGTACCAGGCCTGGCCAGTCTGAGAGTGTGGCGGGTAATCCAACACAGATCCTCGGTGTTTGGGCAGCATCGCCATGAAACAACTTAAGGCTGTTCCAACTGCGGCGAATTGAGGTTTCTAAGTGACTGTTACTGCACAGTTCTACATCCCTACATTAGTAAATATGGGCGATGCGTCGTCCTGTCAGTGTCAGGCCATCTCATGTGGGCAGTGGGCTTAACAGTAAAAGAGTACATACATATCATATTGATCATCAATATTAATCATCACGATCATGTCTGCTCCGCCTCCAGTTCCTCCCCATCCCCAAGTAGTTCTAGACCATCCACCACCCTTGCCTCCTCATCCCCCACCATCCTACACCCTTCCCCCAACTCCCCTTCCAGCTCCTCGTCCACATCGCCTCGATCCTGACCTCCCCGCCAACGTACGTCACTCCATCACCGCTGATTACTCCATCTTTTTTTTTCTTATTACATGTACAAACAGATGGCAAGGACGCTCGACAACCAGGCTGCTGCTTTTCATCAACCATCTTACCGTACTCTCTCCCCGAGACCTCCTCCCCCTCCCCAGCAGCCTCCGTACAATTACAATCCGGCTGCCTTCCCCGCCCATCGTGCGTCACTCTTCCCGCCCCCAAATCAGAACCCTTGGGGCAATTGGAATCCAACCTCTCCCCCATCAGCCCCCCCACAACATTCTTCCTCACCCCCTTGCCAGCAGATCCAGACTCCTCCGCCTCTCCAGCATAGATCTTCCGTCCCGGCCCTTTCAAATTACAGTCAGCCTCCGATGCACCCGAGATCCAACTCTGTTCAGCCACCCTACGCCCCTCCACAAGCTCCCTCTCCTCCACGCCAAAATAATGTTCCCTCCCTCACCGCTCCTCTTCCCACCATCCAGTCCCTCGCGACTGCCTTGCCATCCATTCAACATCACAACCATGATCCTGCCCTGAGAATAGCCTGGGCCCGCGACGTTCTCATGCTCGTCGATCGCGCTCAGCAAAACTCTTCAGGTGATATCCCTCCCGTCGGTCCAGCCACCATACAGGATCCTCAGCTTCTTCGTCTCATCCAAATCGCCGTCCCTCTCGTCCTTCAGATCGCATCCGCCCAACACCCCAACCCGATCCCCGTCTTTGCCGCCGAAGCAATCTACCTTCGTGCCACCTTTGCTGCCTCTGGCGCATACCCAGATTACGTCCAACACAACCCCCGCATCGCCTTCCGTGATTTTGAACAAGCTGCACGAGCTGGCTACGCTCAGGCTTGGTTCCGCCTCGGACGCGATTACGAAAATTTCAACGATGCCATCCATGCTCGCGACTGCTTTGAACGCGGCATCAAGCTCAACGTCGAAAGTTGTGTTTACGTACGTCCTTTGTCCCCTCCGCCCATGTGTCTTACATAACTTTCCCATCAGCGTATGGGCATGGCACACCTCATGGGCCAGCTCGGTCTCCCCGCTCAACCAGAGATCGGCGTCCCCTTGATCCACCGCGCTGCCACCCTCGCTTCCGTACAGGTCCCTCAGCCCGCCTATGTATACGGTCTTCTTCTCCTTGGCGAGTTCGCACACGTCACAGTGCCCCCACACGCCTTTGCTCCGCTCATTCCACCCCACTCGTCCGCAGAACAAGAAGCCCGTCTCCATTTGGAGCGTGCCGCGTTCCTCCATTTTGCCCCTGCGCAGTACAAGCTTGGCCACGCCTACGAGTTTGCAAGTCCGCCCTTCCCGTTCGATGCTCTACTCAGCGTACAATACTACTCCCTCGCGAGTCAACAAGGCGAGGTTGAGGCCGATATGGCCCTCAGCAAGTGGTTCTTGTGTGGTGCAGATGGGGCGTTTGACAAGGACGAGACCCTGGCATTCACCTTTGCCGAAAAGGCTGCTCGAAAAGGTTTACCCAGTGCCGAGTTTGCGATGGGCTATTACAAAGAAGTCGGCGTCGGTGGTACCAAGGACATCGAGGCCGCTCGCAAGTGGTACCAGTTGGTAAGTCGCGTGCACATCTGATATAACTCAAACCAATCTCCACACTAGGCTTCCGATCATGGCAACGCCGATGCAGTGGAACGTCTGGCTGCACTGTCCCAGCCATCTCCTCAATCACTCTCGCGGCAGGAGCACGACAATATCACCGAAGTCAAGCTCGTGCGGAAGCGTACGCAGGCGAAACAGCGCTCGGAACGCGACGGCGGTGGGCCATCACGTGCGTCGGTTGAGGACGCACGACAGGTTGTGGAGGTCATTCGGAAGAACTCGGTCGCCCGGCAGCACGCACACGGATCTGGACCCACTGGCAGTGCCCCCATTCTACCGCCTGTCAGTGAACGAGCCCCGCCTCAGGTGGCAAGTCCGCAAGGACCGCAGGGACCAGGTGCTGGACCAGGCCCAGGCACCGGTCCTCCAAGACAGTTTCCCAATCAACATCGGTACACATTAGTCGATCCTGGCTCGGGCTCTGCAGGAGGTTCCCCCCCGAGGACGGATTCCCCCAGTTATGCAAGGCCGGCTGGACGTCCGCCTGGTCAGCGCACAGGAAGTACACCATCACCCGCTTTGCCCAGCGCAACAGAAGGTGACGTGAATGGCGGTCAAGGGGCGCCAACACAACCACGTCCAAAGGGTCCGACGACGTTTGCGGAGATGGGCATTCAGGGAGTCAGGGTCGAGAACAAGGAATGTGTGATTATGTGATTCGGTTTCTGTCGTCGATTTTACCCTTGGACACGTACAATTCGGCACTGCTACTTGATTGCTGCGATTGGTTTTGATTCCCATTCCCATCCTGTTATATCTTTTCTTTTTCTTTTTTTTTTGTTGAGTTTTTTGTGGTATCTACGGACATTTTCCCTCTTCTTGACACTACTATACCGCCTCTGTGTGCCTACAAGTATATATACCAGCCGTCTTTCTGTGCTATGTTACATGTAGAAACCGGAAAAGTAATGAATACCTCCGTACGAGTTGTGTGGGAGTGTCACCGATTCAAATATCCGGCGGCGGCTTGATGCTCGGATAAGATCGTGATAGATACATGCATTAGGAGGGTTTGTTACGAGGTACGACTCTCCGTCACTGGATTTCGGAGGAAGCCTGAGCGAAAGATGCAGATCTTGTTCACTGTTTTCGTACTACCATTGTCGGATCCAGGTTTGTCTCGTCCAACATGGCCCGGTCTTCCTTTATTTGACATTATTTGGCATGACTCTGTTGTTACAAATCATTCACCCCTTTTTGGAGCTTAGTTCGTTCACACCAAAAACACTTAGGGGAATGTCGTGGTGTTGTCTCAAACGATTCATGACAATGCAGTCACTTGCAACTGTGCATGGGCAGCCACCCTCGCTTGCCTAGGGAACTGCATGGGTACAGACCCGTAGGAACAGGTACGTACCAAAGCCGACGACAACGAGCGCCGCATGCCCACCTGCCACCACCCTTTACTTTTCAATAGGGTGAGGATGACAACGACAGCGATGGCGCAGCCTCCACGACGACAACGAGCCGCAGCGATGTCCCCACCACCACCACCACCACTTTGTCGTCGACAAAGACGCTGACATGGCACAACGAAGATGACGACCACGTAGCCGCAGCAGCGTCCCCACCACTGTCATGTCAACGATGGCAGCGCACCACCACGCACACGTCGTCGTCGTCTAGCCACATCACCACCAGCGACGCGTTGTTGGTAGAGACACCGACGATGACGATATAGCCATATCGGCGCCCCCACCACTATCACATCATCGACGGGGACGCACCACCATAGCGGCATCCTCACCCCGCGATCATGTTGACCATGATGTAGCCATTTCCAGTGTCACCGCGACAACAACTACAACAACGCGCGATGACTAGCATGCACTCTCGTTCTGCCGCGAGAGTTCATGACAATCACCAGCCGTCATTGTCCTCCCTTACACTCCAGGTATCGCTGCAAGTCACAAAATCTCGACCCGTACCCATACCTGGAAGTTCGCGTGCTATTCCCTACTGACAGGGGCATGCACTTGGGCCTAACCCGCAGGCGTGTTGGGCGTCGATAAGGGCTGTATGCTACTTGGGGTATAAGCGCTCATGCGATTGCCGTATGTACAGTACTAGTCCATTATGTATATCCAATAAGAAAGGTGTCATCACACAACCAACTTGAATCAAAGTAATGATTAGTCGGGGTCCAGGGTTGCCCAGAGGGCCGTGGTATACGACATTGGTAGTCCACAAGCAACGAATTGCCACTCGGCTTTCGGTCCGTGAGCGAATTTGTTAACAAGCCCCGGGCCGAAGCATACTTAGCCAAGGTTTTGGTTTCAAGTTAACCCTTTCGAATTTAACAATGGTACGTTAACGTAAGTTACTTGGTAACCCCATATACAAGAGAAAACCCAATCTTTACTCGAGGATGCGTGAAGTAAATTTCGTGTATGTACACTACTGGTAGTATGTACATGCAGTGTCTGAAGTGTATGGAAGACCCGTGGTTTGGAGAGCTGCGAGGGAGTACTCCTCGTAGGAGCAGTGCCCGAGTGTGCTGCGGTGGGCGCGACGAAGGTCGCTGGCGAGGAGCTCGAGAGCGTAAAGCGTGGGAGCTTCTCGCGCGCTGGTCCGTTGAAGCATTCTCGTGCCTCGACTCGCCACAACGTGCTTATCAGTGGCACAATACACGCCTGCCTGCCTTATACCGGCCGGTCGTGCGACACGCGCAATCAGGTGAATATATCCTTGCTGGTCACCGACTTCAAACTGCCAGTGTACCCATGCTGCTGTCAGTCACTTGCTCAAGAACTTTGTCACCCGCGCCTACACAGAGTTCATATGAAAAATGCAGAGGGAAGACAAGAAATACAGACGTGACGCAGCCTCCCATCATGATTCAAGACCAGTTCGACTTGGACTGTTTTCATGTCTGTTTTCCTTCAAGTTCACTAGCTCACTGCCCTAATACCATATGACCCTATAGTTTTTTCGGCACAGACTGAGGTTCACCGCGCCAAAACTGGCAAAGTCAATAGCAAAATTATTGACGATCATGACGAGGATGTTAGAAAAGACGCGTTGGTACTAGCGATTGTGATGACTCTATCCGTCAAGAAGAGTGCCTTGTTTTATTCGCCTAATCCGTTGCTTGCAGCTTGAATCTAGCCCTCAAATTCAAGGGTCCGCAGTCTGTTTGTGAATTTAATGACCCGGTGAGAATATACATGATACTCGGAGATCTGTTTGCTTTTCATTGGCCGCAATTCTACTTCAAGTTGTGCCATTCTTCCTCCGTACTTATGTAAGTTTCACCGATACGCATCTGCGACGCCGTCATGGTTTCAACCTGGGGTTTCATATCAGCCGAGCCGTGCAACCCCGATATAAGTATGATATCGCCAAATTGCAACTTGGGGTGACAGTACAAACCGGACGTTATCGTTATTTCTTGACGCCTACGTCGACTCTACCCACGACTACCGGAAGATGGGCGAAAAGAAAAGAATCAGGCCTCCAGGTATGATAGGTTCAACGAAGTTCAATATTCATCCAAAATCAGTTCGCATAATACCTCAACTGATCCAGACAGGTAGACGGATGCGATGTGTTCAACTCCGCATCTGAAAAAAATGCCAGGTACGCGAGAAAAAAAAGGCACACATATGGCCAGCAGCATCACATGCAATGCGTCGTAAGTCATCCTACCACAATGGAGCGGCGGAATTCTCAATCCAACGCTCCGCCGATCTCAATGCGGTCGAATGAACAATCAAAGGATAATCCACGTTCGCACCAAATGTGCTTATCTTCTGATATCTTCGCGTGAGATGTGTGCGCGTTTCAGATGGGCCTCCATATGAAACACTACTCCCAGCATAAGCCCATCTGTCGAGGATATAAATGTGAGCTCTCGCAGCACTTTTATACCAGCCTCGGGTATCTGTCGCGTTTGACTATCAATATCGCTATGCGCTTGAATTTTGTCTTCATCTCTAGTTTCTGCTTTGCTTCCACAGTTCTCGCAGGTACCTTACTCGTGCACAACCGACGTCTTGGGGAATCTACCAATGATGACCCCGTCATCTACAATAACCAATTCTCGGGTGCTATGTTCGAGAAGAACAACGTGCGTCTCTTTGAATAGTATCTCACCTGATCTTATTCTGCCTTTCCGACAGGGGACTTTCTCTTCAGTCACTGGCACATTTATTGCACCCAATGCTTCGGGCAATGTTGGCAATGGTGCATATGTCTGGGTCGGTATGGACGGCATCACGTGCCCTGAGGTGTCCGTGTTGGCTGGGATCAAGTTGAATGTAACCGAACATGAAACCTCTTACACCGGTAAAGAGTCGTTGAACTCGTCCGTCCGATTAATCACATCTCACTACTCCTTGTGTGTAGCTCTGATGACGTGGTTCCCTGGTATTGTACACGAAACCCTTGATCTCCAGATCTACGCTGGAGACATCATCAAAGCCAGCATCGATGCAACCTCCACTACGTCCGGGATCGTCAGGATCGACAATCTCACCCGGGGTCACTCCAGCGTCAAGAAAGTCGACTCATCTTCTGTGCCGCTCTGCGGACAGAACGCAGGATGGGTCGTCCAAGATTTTGCACCGGACAACAATACCACCACGAGCGATATCGGACTTGCCGACTTTGGCACGGTGACCTTTACCGACGCTGTGGCGAGGGGTGTTGGGACCTACACACCCGAGGAGGCCGTCGTCGCTATCATCAAGACAGCCAACGGCGTTCTGACCTCGGTCTCTGCCAACACAACATCCCTCACTGTCACTTATCTGTAGCAGCGAGAACACACACAAAAGAAAGCGGCAGTTGTATGCTATGAGGACAACGGGCTGGAGAAGGAGGAAAGCAAACATAAAGACCTGCAGGATATATCTTTACCATGGGATGGCTGCGTGTTCACAACTTGGGGTGGGAAAAGCAGATAGATGGGTCCTGACCGTATGTCCGTAAAGTTTGAGTAGATGAGTAACCAAAGGTACCATCTCTGTCAGCCGTGGAATCCTTTCGCAGGCTATCTCGGCTACGATTTTGGTTTTCGTTGTCAGAACGTCACCTGTCTGGCTCCTGTAACCTATAACAGGCCCAAGGGCATAAGCGACTCAGAGGCGTTCGAAGGAAACATAAAACTCTTTTCACAAGGAGGGGCTAACGTGATTGTTCTATTGAATTGGTTGGGGGATACGAAGAGTAATAATAGTACGGTCGGCCCGATCGATGGTCATCCAACTCGGTGCTTGTCATAGAGAAAGATGACAATCAGAGATCTACAGTGATAGCGAACACTGACTCCATTTAAGAGTGTTCTTAAGTATTAATTATTAATTCTGTCTCCGGTCAGAAAGATCCACGATCTCCAGGTACCTGGAATTGAGATCATAGACATCAAAGTACGTAACACAACGAACGGGAATATCAATTGACCCAAGGGATAACGCACTCCCTTTGAAACGCTTGTCAAAAAAGGACCAAGACTAAAAAGTAACACAGTAGGATAGATATATACATGTAATGTCGAGTGCAGCGCAAGTGATGCAAGGAGATGACTTAAAGTACATCGAGTATGCGCACTCTGTCTGCCAGCTTGGTCAACGTCGTCGACGTAATTTCCTCTATACGGACAGTGACCACACTGTCTGCAGCGACCCTCCTACATGCTGACACACCCCCAAGGTTCGGAGTGAGCAACAAGGCACCAAACGGTTGCCTCAGTCGAGCGAGGAGTCGGAGGGCTCGTAGGTGTCTGTCTGGCTGCGATACAGATGAAGGAGACGAAGCAGAGTCATGGCTGGGGGACCGTTTAAGAAAGCGAACCAACAACCGTGACGCTCGATTTTGCGGAACTGTTGGTTTGAAATCGGAGGGGCCGTCGAATGGTGGTGTCCCCAGCCACTGGTCAGGTATATTTTCAAGCTCCGCTCCTGTTACGACAGGCTGTCGGTCAAGTAGAAAATCGATCCAGGGGTGGATGAGAAACAGAGAATCAAATCGAGAAAGATTCTCCTCAGTCTTGATCTCGACGACCCCGATGGCAGGTGTCTGCGTACGGAAGATATATCCCGACCTGCCCCGAGAAGTTGATAACGATCCTAGCTTGAACTTGATACACGGTAGCTTCAACCTTTGTCCTACAAAACATGCCACGGGAAGCCCATTGAGTCGGTCATACAACTCCATGACCGAGGTGAGACTGAGTGAAGACGCTTGCAATCCGGAAGTGACGGCCTCCATTTGGGTGCCTTTGATGGCCGGTGGAATGTGGGTTATGGACGATTGGTTGAACACAGTAATGCCGGTAGGGAGACAACTATTGAAGCTGCCAGATCTTCCTGTCCAGGCGAGAATGCTTGTGTCTCCTGCGCTCGTGAGTAACTGTGCCAAGAGTCGTCCCAGTGCCTGGTCTCCCTCGCCATATACGACTGGCAATGTGACAGAAAATATCCCTAGCAACGAATATGCGGCATCCTCCACGAGGGCCGTATGCCGTTGCGATGCAAGACGCAGTTTCTCCCGTATATCATCGAAGCCTGGTCGAAGTGACATCAGCGCCGGTGCAGACAGACCAGTTGCCTGTTCCATCTCCCAGATAATGTCAGGCGAGTTTTTGTGGTTTGGAATATCGAGATCTAGGTATGGCCTCCAGTCCTCGGTGTAGAATCGAACCACTTGGGAGGCGTGATATTCCTGGAATGTCCAGGCCCGAGTGTTCCAAATGCTCTTCGCCAAATCGCCGCGCCGTGGGGGAAAACGAACACCACGAAGGAAGATGATGGTCAAAGCAGAACCTTGATACCACTTGAACATTGCAACTATAGCTTCCTGGAGTACGAAGTGATTCGTTCTGTCGATACAGCATGTGTCGCTCCACGCCCAATGGAACCCGGCATCCTGTACGGTCTTGCAAAATGCCTGGAGCTTGTTATGAGTGGGAGAGTCCTCAAGATTGTACACCACAATATGTAGGATATCTTTGAACAGAGGCTCCTTGTCTTCCCACTTGTGTGAGAACGTAGCATATCGGTAGTACTCCGCAACTACTTGCTCAATGCGTGCGCGGTCAATGGATGTGGTCGTGGCCGAGATAAGTTCTGCGAATACTGGGAACGATTCGAATGCAGCTGCCTGCTCTGATTTGTCACATAGGCGCCCAGAGGTGGTATTAATGAGGACAGTGGGTGATTTACTGATGGCAATTTGAATGGCATCTCGGATTGCCGCCTTGGTGTCTTCTGGGTGCATGTACCGGCGAGCCTGCTCTGCCAGGCAAAGTCAATCGACAAAATTCCGCCGGACGTCGGCGATCTCACCGCGAATCTCCATGTCAGGTGACTGCGACATTCGGGAGAGCATCATCTCAAACGCGATGATTGCATTCTCGTAATCTCCTGCCTTGTGTAAAGCCGTATGCCTCGCCTCATACCCCGCTGGAGATGATGGGTCGAGTATGGTCACCTAATAACAATGCATTTGCATGGACTAACCCGCGAAAACCAGGGGACGCACCTGATTTGCATCATTTAACGCATCCTCCCACTGATCGATAGCTAAATATGCCTTGCTTCGCTTGATCAAAAGACCTTGCGGCGCGGAGGGGTCAAGGGACAGTGCAGTCCAATACAGGGAGATGGCATCATCATATCGTTCAGCGCTCATCGCAGTATCCGCGAGGCCTTCTAGCTTCTTTACGCAACCAAGCTTGAAGCCTGACGCACGACGTAGAAACCGGTGGCTCCTAGTACACGACATGCGAGACCACGTACCGAGAACCCATTCAGCCTGCTCATCTTCTACATTCATCTGTTCGCCCAACTCATCCATCATTTGCAGTAAACACTCGGTAGCGTTCACAATATGATCCATGATCTCGAGACGTTCGCACAAGACGCGATAGATGGTGAACCTTGGGACATTAAACTCCAGCGCGAAGAGTATCAGACGCATGAGGATACCGGAGGAACAGAGGGTCCTCACACAAATAGTGGACTCCAAAGTGTCCATCCATGTGCGACTTGCCAAGGTTGCTTTTGCCCACTCCCCCAGAAACAACACAGTAGCCGTTGAATTGAGGGAGGAAAGAAGGAGCTGTGGTTGTGTTGCATCCAAAGCTGAAGCACCCTCGCTTTGCGGAGTAGAAAGGCATCGACGAGTAAAATCTGGTGAAATTTAACAGACAGCGACTGCAGTGGTGAGGAATAAACCCACCAGAAACCCAGTTGGCCATAGTATCACCATCATCGTCGTCAGTGGTATTTAACATTTGCAGCAGATATTCGCGCTCCTCATTCATACGACCCGCTATATAAAGTGCTTCACAAAGACGCTGTCGAAGGGTGACACTTAAACCCTCGAATTTCCACCCGGATATCTGGAAAAGGATGTGAGTGATTTCAATTACAATGTAAAACAAACAACCATCAGAGAGCTTACCAACGAGATCACCAAGGGCGGCTGACTCGCGTGGTGTACTAGTTGGTTCCGTGCCTGTTTGAACGAATCTATTGCACCTTCGTAGTCCCTTTTCGCCATCTGTG
>JBBPJL010000607.1:0-15398 GCA_038088675.1 Xanthoconium separans | reverse complement strand
ACAGAAAGGGGCAACCAGGAACTGGAAACTTATTTGAGAATCTTCTGTGATGGAGTTCCGCAAAAATGGGCTGATCTCCTCACTACTGCCAAATACCACCATAATTCTGCCTGTCATTCTGTCACCAAACAAACCCCATTCTTACCCCCCTCTCAGAAAAACCTTCCTTCCGGCTCTGGAACAGTGGATGAATTCCCTGGAAAAAGCCCAAGAAGAAGCTATCGCAGCACATGACAAAGCCAGACAATACATGGCAAACCGAATCACAACCAAATTCTCTCCCTGGAAAACGGGACAAAAAGTCTGGCTGGACTCCCGAAATCTAAAACTGAGATACCCAACCCGAAAACTTGCTCCTCAAAGGGAAGGACCCTTCAAGATTACCCAAGTACTCTTGCCAATTTCCTACCATCTCAAACTCCCTCCAATGTGGAAAATCCACAACATATTCCATGCTTCCCTCCTCTCCCTGACCAAGGAAACCAAGGAACATGGCACAAACTTCTTCCCCGAACCACCAGACATAATAGAAGGAGAAGAAGAATGGGAAGTTGAGAACATCTTGGCACACCAAGGATCACCTGCCCAATGAACGTATCTGGTCAAATGGAAAGGATATTCAGCGGTGGAAAACACTTGGGAATCAACACGGAATCTACGACACTCCGCAGAACTAATTCAGAAATATTGGGACTGACGGGGAGATAAGAGGTAGCCAATCGGGACTAATACTGGGAATAGCTATAAGGCACACCATCTGGTGGCAGGCTTTCCCTCATCCCCATCCTTCCATCCAGAAACATGTACACTACCGTCAATGACCTCCCACTCAACACTCCCCTTTGTCTCCACTGCTTCCCTCCCGAACATCACCAGATGGCCCTTAGCACCCTCCTCTCCAACCCCGTCATCCATAGATATCTTAAGAGAGACGACACCTTTGTGCATGGTGGTGCCCTTGATACCCTCATCACTGTCGCCCAATCCCTCCACACCATCAAGCGAGTCCATGAGATCACTATGGGAGATGTCTCGAACCCAATCCCAGACATGTCCTCATGGACACCACCATTACCAAGGCCCAGCACTACGTATACAACACTCTCCAACACTTTGGAGTCATTACGGCCCTCAACAAACTCCCTTTCATCGTTGTTGCCCCCATTATCCGCTCTGTCTTCAGATCCCTCCCACACCAATACCAGCAGTTCTACCTTGACCAGTCAATCACACCTTGGGACAACCCTCTCTGTACCTGGGATGAAGACTGTTCCGTCAAAGAGGACCTCTCCTCCACCGCCACCACTAGAGATTCCTCTCCTTTATCCTTGTCCAATAAAGAAAACAATACCCCCGTTCCTGTGCCAGCCCCTAGTAAGTCTGATGAAAGAAGCGTGGACCCTGGGAGATCTCATGCAGGAATTCGCTCTGGAGCTGATGGAGAGAACCCCTTTACTAATGGGGGATTCGTGGATCAACTCATGACCTCAATCTCCTTTGCCCACCGTCCCTCTCCCTCTGCTGCTCACTCCCCCAAAACTGGCAAAAAGAGATTCGTCATCATTGGAGGATTGCCTTCATCGGATGTCAAAGGCCAATGAGGAGACAAAGGTAAAAAGGTGGCTTCAATATCGCCCTCACCTGCTGGGTCCTCGACCAATCCCATCAACATCGACCGCACCCCTACCCCCCGCTCCTCCACATCTCCTTATGTCCATCACACCTGATGCTTTGTTTGTAGGGGCACGAACCATATATGACTGGACTGTCCCAAGTACACCTGCCCTGTCTGTCGCAAAACAGCACCAGGCCATGTGCAAAAAGATTGCCCCTTCTTTACTTGCATATGCTGTGGTCACCAAGGACATACACTGGAGTACTGCTGGGAGAAGCCATCAATTGAGGATTCATACAATCTCACCGACTATGAGGTCAACTGTGGTGACAATTGAAGAGACTGAGGAAGGATAGTCTCGAAGGTGGAACTTTGAGCCATAGAGAGGGGCTAATGTTACAGTTTTGCTTATGGCGTGTTTATTTTTCCTTCTTCTACTTCAGACTCATTCTCTCCTCACAATGGAACTGTTCCCATCCGATGTCTTCCAATTCCTCCCATACAATGCTGTATTGTCACTCAGTGGTTTACCCTGAGTATGACTCCCTTTTTGTTCCGCTCTTCCAGACAGTGGAACTCTGTTTCCTTCCTATTCCTCTTTGTCCTTTTTGTTCTGACTAGCGGAACACTCTACCTTTCCTATGGGACCCGATGGTCCGTGCTAGATTTCGCATCGTATAAATACTCGAGCTCTGTACTTGTAAACAGTAATCTAGTTCTGTGCAATTCATACCATGTTTAGCTGGAGTTCCACTAGCTCGAAGCCCCTTCTTCTTGCTCGTGTTCCTCTTCCCTCCTTTAAGCAAAGAACTAGGACTTCGCATCGTCACAAGAGAACCCTTATCTTAGGGTTGAGTACAACATTGATGACTTCACTCTGCTTAAGTCATTGACTGTTAAACAGACCCAGCTTTCTCTCTGTTCACCCTCTACAACTGTGTTAACTCCAGTTGTCACGGTAAGCATAATAACAAGACTTTTTGTAACTGTTGCTTGGATATGTCCTGATCTTATGACACATGCAGTGTACAACAAGATAATGATCTTCACTGTATAGTATACTGTACTGTGGTGTTGTTTTTTTCTTTACTTCTTTTGTGTGCTGCTACTATTTATTCTGTCTGAAAGCTGGGCTTTCAAATATACTGTACATATGACTGTCAAACAGAGTTACTTGTTTCTTTACACTACAACTGTTGGCACCATTTATTCTTTGAAATGTTCCTAGAGCTGGGCTTTTAACTGTTCCCTAAACCTTTGGCCACTGGTGCCAACTGAGTTATTCTCTTCCTCTAGTTCTTCTCCTCCTTCTCCTTCCTCCTCTTCATCCCTTCTAGCTTCAGAGGCATATTCAGAGACATAAGTTGATGATAACTGAGATATTCCCAAGTATTTCTCAATCTTAATGATCATGTTATGTATGTAGAACCAAACATGTCAGGATCCAAGACTTCATATAGGCCCAATCCTGCTGAGTCTGGATTTAAACCCAAACACCTTGTAAAGATTGAAATCAACCCTTGATTGAGCCATACAGATTGAACTCAAACCTATACAACATATATTTCAATTAATATCAATCATCAATCACTAACTAACCTTTGAAAGATAATAGTTGAATTTCTTTTGATCTCTATTCAAACATCCTCCTGAAGGTTTCTTGAAAGGAAACATACACCATGGATGGCAGCCATAAGTACTGTCAGCCCAGTCAGTTGGAGTTGGAAAGTACAAATCTGATTCACCAGCATCAAGAAATCTGACAGATGACTTGACAATCTCTGCAAGCTGGAAAGCACTAGAGTCATGCATGCTTCCAGGTATAGCAATAACATAATCCACAATCTGCAGATTATGAGGAAAGATGACAAGCTAATAAAATATTAGTTGGTGAAATAAAATATTTATTCAAAACACCTGATCAATGGGGGAATATTTTGATTTCCTATGATAAAATCCCTCTCCATACCAGCCTGACTTCTGATAGAGATTGAATGTGGTTCCATCAACAGTCAAAAACCCCTTTCTCTAGGCAGAACATATCTTCTCTTCAACATATGCCTGAGCCTTTCTTTTATCCTCCTGATCCCTTGGGGATGATCAACCTTCCACTCATCAAGCAAGTGAATCTGAGTGTTATGTACCTCATTCTCAAGAGCTAGAATAAGTCCATGATAGTCTGAGAGGAGAGATAGAACATTGATATCCTCTAAGATGGAGGAATCTGAGGAATCATCATCATCTGAGTTCAACCCAGAATCTGAGCCTGAGTTTGAGGTGATATCATCAGTGGAGCTGCTAGTGGTGGTGGTTGAGGCTGATGTCATCTCTACATCAGAGGATAAGTTGTTGGAGTGTGAAGTACCTAGTCAGGATCAATCCATAGTACAATTAGAGTGTTAGAATCAGTAATTGGAATGGAAATGCCTGTTTGAGGGTTAGTATCACTGGCATTTGCCTCCTCTATTGCTATCTGAAGTGTCTTAAGGTATATCTCAAGTCCTAATGTCTGCCAGGCATCTTGAAGTGCTCTAAGGAGCTTTTGACAGGCTGATACATAGGGCATGATGTCCAGAAAGATAATCAGCACATAACACCTTTATATGTTATTTTTGGACTATTTTTACTATCTACACTGCTGCTCCAAACCCATGGACACATGCACCCAAGCAATGTCCATTTTTGGATTACCAGATACAGCCACTGGTGGCATGCTCACAGGAAAATTTTCTTGCTGCTATGCAATCACTCTTTCCTGTCACTCTTTCAAACCTTGAGACACCTTATTGTGAGTGCAATTTTAATATTCTCGCTCCATTCACTTATCTGGAAAAATAGCACCTTATACTACTCTGGAAATGGATCCAGCAGGGGTGCACTCAGTTTGGTGTGGACTTTTCCACCAGTGAAGAAGACACCTAGTGTTGAGCTGATTGGTCACACTGGGGGTCCATATATAGATTGATCACAGCTGCTGTCGCATTGGTGGATGTTTCATGTGACATAATTGTTTTTGGTCAAATTGCAAGTAGTTCTCTGCATTCAGAATGAGTCACCTTCCCTCAGAAAGCAATAACCTGCGATCCTGCATACCCACCATATCAACCACAATGTGTCATCCAATGCTTGAGATGATGCAAGGAGATGTTGAAGGTCTTCTCCACTGTGTACCATGCAGGCAGCCTGCCATAGTGTGACATCAAGCTCTGCCACTATTGCATGAAGCTCACATATGTCCTCTAATTTGTGGCAGAGATGTAATATATAAAGTGAGATTTCAATGAGGGAGACAATGAAGACTCTGGGGCATCCCACATCTGTGCCAAATTTATGCCCCACTACTGTACCCATTCTAACTTGCTACTCTGATTCTCTTTACCTCTTGGCTCAAATTTTACATCAATGCCACCTTGCTCTGGAACTCAAAGGGCTCAGCCATCCACAGGTCTTCTTGGTCATCAGTTTGATAGCCCAAAGCACTCCTACCACAAGAACTACATGCAATGTCTTGTAAAAATACCCAGCCAAGCCACTTGACATCAAGCACATGTTGAACATCTGAATCAGCTCCTGGGCAGAGCCAAGGGGTTAGCAGCCCAATTTCCTGCCATTCCATCTGTGGATATTGTCCCATCTGTGAACTTTTCTGAAACAGCTGAGGCAGCAACCTGTCCACTCCATTTCGGTGATGATGCTTCTTCTGGTGAAATGGCTGTCAAGGACTATCACCCTCCAAAAACAACACCTAAGGAAACCAGCATCCATTCTGAACCTCAAACACAATGCACATTGCCCAATGCAATGGAGGAGTGCCTCTATCACAACTGGCAAACCATCTTACCAATGCTAGTCCAGCCATATCTGGATATTCTACCTGAACACTCAGGAAAACTCTTAAGACCTTACCTGCTATCATGTCACACTGCCAACAGCTTACCTGTGAGTGGAAGTCAAAACAAATACTTTGCCTGCTGTTTGATCATAGGTGATCAATGCTTCATCAGGAATCACTGTCTTACACTTTGTAGATTTTGCTACGCTTGAAGTTGTTAGCTGCAAATGTGCAACCCTCCCCCAAGCCCTGCTATCCTTCAGCCTTTTCCCTGCATCACCTGTCCAGCCAAACATGACAATCTTGGTAGCACTCCTTGCATTTTACTGCTCCATTTTTGAGTGGTCATGTGATGCAATAAATGCACTCGCTTCAGTGCCCCACACCCACTATACCTGCCATGGGTTCCAGATCACTAACAAATCCATAAGTCACCCACAGCTCTCTGCTGAACTGACTCATCTCTTCCTAGGGACAACCTGTCATTGACCCATTTCAGCAGAACCTCGGAAATGCTACCCAATGGTACAATGTTCTACTTGTCAAGGTCAACCAGCAAATAGAGAATGCTGTTCAGTATTGCTGTGACCTTGTGAAAGCATCAAAAACTAACACATGTGCTCTCCCTACAGATGTTATTCCTGACTAGCCCCCTGAAAATAATGTTCCAGCCTCTATCCTTGCACAGCACTGCCCAGCATACTTTGGAGGAACCACATTTCAAACACCTCTAAATGAGGGTGGGGATATCCATCTTACAACAGATGGGAATTTCCATCACCACCATCAATGTATCATGGGAGATAGCCCTTCCTTCTATGACTCTTTCTATTTCCTTCCCAAGGAACAGGTTGATGCCATGGGGAGCAAATCACAAAGGCATGGAGGCGGCCTGCTAAATTGTATCAGTGGGTTGTTCCAGATGATGCAATAGATGAATGCAAAACCTCATACAAAGCTGCTGATGGCAAAAAGGAAAAGGCTGCTATTGAGGTTTTCAATGACACTGGTCTTATGGCTCTGATTTGTTGCCATGATATACCTTTCTTTTTTGCAAACATTGATACCATGGGCAAGCAACAGAAATTCCTGCTGGCACTAATTCACCACCTGATGACACTTCTTCCCCCACAAGCCACCATTGTTATTCTTTATGACATTGGTTGTCTTTTGGCATGGACATTATGCAATGTTGGTGTTCATTATTGGATGGTTGCAACACTTATGAAATGCATTAGTATGATATCCTTCCATCAGAGACTGTTGAACGCCTGTGCTTTGCTACAATGGCAATGCATGCCTATGGTCATGAATGGGCTTGTCAGCTTGTATTTAATCCCCACTGCTCACTCCTGTTATGGAATGGGTGAGGATGATGGTGTTGGTAGTACTCCCTGAGTGCTGATACAAAGGGTAAGGCCTCTGCCAGAGCCTTGAGGTAATGGTGTCCCTGTCTGTTGAGGAAAGGTTGAAAAAAATAAACTGGTCTGGTCCAGTGGTACTGCCAGTGAACCGTAAATCTGTAACAATCATTATTACCCAGCTTTGCAAAGGCAGGGCTGTCATTCACTCAAAATCACAAATGAGTCTGTTTTTGCTTCACCATTCAAATATTACAGTACTGTAGCTGCTCTATTTGCAACTGAAATTGAAGCCCAGCAATACCCTTCTCCTTCATCTGCAGCTCATGTTCTTGACATTCACATTGCAAGCATAGCTTGTGGTCAAATTTGGAAAATTGATGACAACTTCTTTCTTTGATGTGGAACACATTCAATTCTTACTATACATATTTATGACATACCTTTTCTTCCCCACTTGTTTGTAGGTAGTCACTTAAACTTTCTGATGCACTTGCAAAGTCATTGCTGAGTCTATCAGCAGCTGTTCCATGGCCATGCTTAGAAATGGCTGAGGAAGTGATGGGGGTGGACATGCTAGCAGAACTTGATGGGCATCCATGTTTACCAGTGCTAGTAAAGGTAGATGAGAGTGACAGAGTTGATGCATTTTGCTTTGAAGCCATTTGAAGATTAAGATTAGCAAGAAGAGGCAATGCAGCCCCATCAGAGTCAGATAACTCCCCTGTTGTGGCAACTGGCCCTAGACTAGGAAGAAATTTGTGTGGCAATACCAGCAACTTGGACATGGATGTTGAGAGACATGAATTGTCTGAGTCACCCTGTCTATCATCCAATGGTTTAATTGGTGACCACAGGCAAGGAGGTACTTCATGTATAACACCTGTATTTAGATTCAATCCAGAGTTGTTGTTGTCATTATCATCCAGATGAAAGAAATCACTATCAGCAAAATTGTATGGCCCAGTTAATGTGGCATGTTGTTTCCCCTTGTTGACTATTGGGGAAGGAATTAAAGACAGGTTGGATGAGGGGGTGGTTTCAAATGTACTGGATGGCACAGATGATCCCACTATAAGTGGTGTTGTGGATGTAGATGTGGAGGTTCCTAGTGATGCAATCTGTGATCTAGGGGCTGGTGATGTAGCAGGAATTAGAGATGTGTCCAATGGAGTGGGGAATGACCCAAGCACAGCAGGACCAGGTGATAGTGGTGGATCAATTGGATGAGGAGTGTGAGATGCTATGGGAATTGCAGAGGGACCCACATAACCAAGAGTCGAGGGTAAAAGACCAGCTGGTGATAAAGTTGAGGGTGACGAGGAAAAGATAAATGGGCTGAGTGTAGTGGGTGGATTTAAATACTGATGGGTCGGCAAGGTTGACATGGAAGGTGGAAAATTAAAATCTGAAATTGATGGACTGGCAGTGGCTAGTGTGGTGGGTTGCACATGGAACTGACCTGGTGATGAAGTAGGGGAGATGCTGGGGGTATAGACTGGTCCTGCTGACAGCTGAGACTGTCCATGGAGATTAAATAGCAACATGGCTGCAGAGCCATGGTCTTGGTTTGGATTGGCAGTACCATATGCCATGTTGTAGATTGGATTCTCCTTCCACCATCCATGAAGGTTGTTGAACCATGGAAAGTGATTTTCACTGTCCTCTGCATCCAAGGATGCAAGTCAGACATCAGATCATCTGGAATTGCAATAACTTACCTTTGTTTGATCTGCCAGCTGGAATGTCAATTTCTTCAAACATACATCCTGCACAAGTCACTGTCTGACACAAGATTCTGTCACAATATTTCTTGTGCAGGCTAGGCAGAAATTAGCCTGGGATGAAAGGATATCAAATGAATACTTGCATTGCAATATGCTGCTCCAGCACACCAACAAAGAGTGCAGGATTGGTCAGACATAGGTCTTGATACATATTTCAGCACCCACTCATCCTGGAAAATGGTCTGGGCAACCTCAATGCAGAGGGTTTGTTTTGACTGGTTGTTTGTTTCCTTCAAATGACCTTCCTGTCAAGCTGCTTGAGCTGAATCCAAGAACAGCTTGTGATGCTTGCTGGGATTGTCATTGCACCATGCAATGAATTGATCTGTTAGAAATGGGTATTTCTCCCATAAAATGACAACTTTGGTTGCTTTTTTATCTTTGATGGGTTGCATGGTATTGAGGGAATGAGGGGGAATGAGGGAAGGTGACTGCAGTTGGTTGTGGGGGGGCTGTGTGGCTTGGAGCCCACTAGCAGCTGATCGAATGCATCACTTGGCCATCATAATGCTTTGTCAGCAGCATACTTGGTTTTCTGTCATAACATATGTACTCACTCTCTCCTCAACTTTGAGACATCTTAATCTCAAGGTGCGTTAGCCCCACTGAGAGCAATCACTTCTGAGTGTGGTCCAATTCAATATCAGGCAGAATCTCAGGGAAGAGAATTTCCCTCATCAGCCACCTGGCATTGAAAGCTTCCATCAAACTGTGAAAATAGGCAATGCCCTCCTCACAAGATTTGAACACCCAACTGCCTCTACCATAAAAGTGGGCCATGACCCAAGCAAGCTGGGATGCTCTGAGGGGAAAGCAGTGCAAGTTAGACCAAGCCTGCTAAATATGTGATCTATGGAAAGTTGGCCTTCACACAGAGTCAGATTAACCTCATACTAGAAGAATAAGGTCTTACATTCTGGTAATGGTAGCAGGTGGCAAAGGTATATTTTTGTGGTCAAGACTCAATATGAGGGTAGTTTATATCCTGGTGTAATATGTTATAGGAATTGCCATGAAATAATGTGGTTGCAGTGGAGGGAAGGTATTCGTACCTCAACTCTCACTGATGTTGTGGTAAATGTTCTTACCTTTTTGGACTTCTCATGTCAAACATAGCCTCTCATGACACATGCTCCATGGACATCTGTCCAGCTTGCCCTGTGAAAATAAAGTTTCCTGAAGGCTACCACCAGATATTGGAGAACATGATGCTATTTGGGGTGAGGTCAGCTTTGTAGATTCTATCAACTCCTGTCTAGTGCTTGCTGTGGTGCTCAAACATAGTTGCGAGTACTGCACACAGTCATAAAATCACTCAGGCAGTATATATTGTATGCAGTGACTGAGTAATATTATGCAAATCAGGCTATTTAATCACTTAATTTTATATAGCTCCGTAGATTGGTTGACATCACCTGCCAAGATTTCTACAGTTGCAGATGAGAGGTGAACAATAATTTTCCACCATAGGCTTTTCAATTTGTCCAATGCAACAATTCTGTGTAAATTCAAGAAATATACCCTTTAAATTTGATTTCAATGGTTGAATACTGTACAATGGCACAGCAGTTGGAAACAAAAACTACAGTGATTCAAAAAAAAACAGCAGTGTATTTTAGATGCAGACTACTCATCTCTCAAAGTCCTGCAGTGCTTTCCAAGACCATGTGAAGTGCCAGATCTGGTTGTTGATGAACATGCCTCAGGTGAGCCATGGAACTCTCTCTCCTGGCTCTGAGTCTGTGAGATAGCATAATTAGTTTGGGATTGAAAGATTGAATGAATCACCTATGTGGAGGGTTGTGTTGGAGCTGGGAATCTTGGGTGTGGTTGTCTCTGACTGATAAAGTAAGGGATGGATTGTTTGATGGTGCAAAATGAATACTTATGCCTACAGCCTGCATGGTAACCTCCAATTTGTCTACGCTGATCTCAGTGTCTTCTTGGCATTGGTGGGTGAACATGGTGAACCTGAAGTTTTCATCACATCCCTGTTGCTCTGGCCAAGCATTCCACAAAATCATCTAAAGACATATTCAGCAAGGAATTTTGCAGGAAATGATGTGCTCACCACTTCAGCATTGTTGTCATGACAGAAGCTGAAATCAAACATCTGGAGTCCTTGCTCTACAAGGACTTGAAGTTGTTGGGGTGATCTAACACATCCAGGTGGTGGCAAAGCTGACATGTTGAACTATGTATGGAGGCATTCAACCCTTTGTACACTGCATCGTGGAACATCATTCTCAAGGCCTTGGTCTTGCTACAATGACAGCATATGTGAGGTTCTATGAAACCTCAAGGAATGTGTTTGGATGCAGCTTTGGAGCATCTATCACTGAATTGCTAGGGGAATGGGAGGTTCATCTCTACGAATTTGGTACTGGATGCCAAGGCCTTTGGAGGCAGAGGCTTCAAGGTACTGGAAGTCTGATTTTAAAAACTGCATGTTTTCTACAGAGGATCTTTTCAGGCCTGGGAAAACTAGAGTTGCAGGTTGTCCACCACATCTTCTAGCTTCCTAAGAACCTTGTAGAACCTTTGATGGGTCTCGTCATGTAACTGCTTTTGTAATTTGTGAATCTATATCTGGATCTCACAAACTGAGATCTTCTCATATCACTCTCAATATACCTGCAATATCAGTATTCCATCAATATATGTGAGAGCTGTGAAAGGGAAGCATGCCTCACTACAGTCTTCTAGTCCATGGTGTTCACCCAACATGATGTGAGTTGGTCAAATGTACATTTGAAAGGGAAGAAATAAGCCCTGCCATAAAGATTCCTGCATATTGGATGGGAAAGTATCACATGCCCAATATAGTATTTCAAAGCACAAATGATTGCATTAAAATATGTTATTCTGACCATCCAACATACAAACTGTTGCCAAAGTCATCACACTATAATTGAAAGTCATCCAATCTATCCAATATCACAATTATCTTTCTCCACACTTTCCATCAATTTTGACAAGCAAATTATGCAACTGACTGTAGTCAGATAAAGCACAAAGCACATGTGCATCAACACACAATCTCTCAGTGTAAGCTGTGTTGGAGGTATTGTTACAGATTCATGATTGGCGCATTTATTTTTCCCTTCTATTACTTTTGAACTCTTTCACTCCTCACGATAGGGACCCCCCCTATCTGATGTCTTCCGAATTATCCTGTACGATGCTGTATTGTCACTCGGCGATTCTTCCCGAGTATGACACCCATTTCTTCCCGCTCGCTGACATTCCGCTCTTCCGGACAGTGGGACTCCATTTCTCCCAGTTCCTTTTCTTTCCATCTTGTTCCGACTAGCGGAACATTTACCTTTCCTATGGGACCCGATGGTCCATGCTAAAGTCCTGCATCATATAAATATCCGAGTCTTGTACTAGTACAACCCAATCTAGTTCTACGCAATTCATACCGTGTTTAGCTGGAGTTCCACAAGCTCGAAGTCTCTTCTTCTCACTCGTGTCCCTCTACTCTCTCCTTAACAAAGAACTAGGACTTCATGTCATCACAAGAGGATCCCTTCTTTGGGGTTGAGTGCAACATTGTTGACTTCGCTTAGCTTAAGTCGACGACTATCAAACAGAACATTGCTTTCTTCTTGTTTCGCCCTCCACAACTGTGTTTAATCCAGTTGTCATGGTAAGCGTAACAGGTATTGATAACTGAATCTACAATTGAAACCTAAGTAGGGAGTAACAAATAACAAATAACTGCTGCAGATTACATTTGGTGTTTTAGGATGTGTGGAGGGTGAGCCACATCTCAGCTCTGGCTGCTCAATTCCTTAGTGAGTTGATGTGTTCCTGGAAAACAGTGTCCAGCAACTGGGGTGTTTGTGCTGCTGCATTCAAATGTACATCAACGGAATCAGAAGTTAAGGAAGCAACTTACTGTACTTGTTGGCCCATTTATGCATTCATCATATTTTTCTGTTTCTGACATATCTTCAAGTTGCCTCCATTGCCACTTTGAAGGCATAGAGTTCAAAACTTCAATCACAATTTCAAGGTTGGGAGAGCCAGGGATAAAGGTAGAGCATGATATGCAGGCTATCACGTCAAACATGGTTGATTTCACGACATATATCCTGTTATGCTTACTGTGACAACTGGAGTTAACACAGTTGTGGAGGAAGAGTAAGAATGATAGTTGGATGCCTGTTTGATAGACTGAAGACTTAATCAATGCAAAGTCGACAGTGTTGCACTCAACCCTTATAAATAAAGAAATCCTCTTGTGATGATGTGAAGTCCCAGTTCTTTGCAGTGGTGGAGAGAAAGGACACAAGCAAGAAGACAAAGACTTTGGGCTTATGAAACACCAGTTAACATGGTATGAATTGCATAGAACTATCTTAGTGCTACTAGTACAATATCTTGGCTATTTATATGACAAGAAAGAGAACACAGACCATCAGGTCTGATAGGAATTGGAAAGAGATCGGAACACAAGGGTCTCCGGTGTCCGAAAGAGCAGAACAATCAGTGAGTGAAGGAGAATGGGTTACCATAGTGAGGAGAAGACAAGTCCAAGTAGAGAAAATGAGAAAATGAATGTGCCAATGAATAATTTCATAATACCAGGTTTCTGTGGAGGTGAAGTGACTGGGCCAGGAAAACTTGCAATGCCCATACCCTTGTCCCTCAAAGCACCATGACAGTGTGGAGGGGTCACTGGGTCTGTATCCTTCACAGGTATCTTGCCCTTGTCAGTAATGCTGGAATCTTCGTGTACTAACTTCATGTCAAACATTGAGCTTGTCAACTTGGCATCAATATCACTTCCAGAACTATCAGTACTGATGCTGATAATGTCATTGTGACACTTCTTGCATCAAACATGGATGGTGACTTGATGTCACTGAGTTCAGAACCAGAGACCAAGACAGACTTCTCTGTGTTCCATGAGGCATAAACTCATTCTGGGATTGATTTTTTGGTGGCTAGAATTAACATTTGTCAGATTTAGTGTTGTTTGAGATGCTAAAATCTCTTACTGAACCATATTCCACTCTTGTTGCCCCTCAAGCCATGACTTGTGTTCAGGAACAGGGTTGAACCATTTGGTTCACCAACCTCAATGGGTTTGAAGTATGATGAAGAATGCACAAAGACCAACCAGTCTGAGCCAGATCCATGTGATGATTTGCAAATGCAAACCAAATCAAGGTATGTGAAGGGTTTTGGAAACCATTTCTGAACTTGATTGTTGTTACACTTACTGTGAGCCGATGCCCTAGCGAAGTTAGTCGCAACCATTTATGCAAAAAGAGATGAAGTAAGCAGTCATATTACCAAGTGTACTGCAAGCCAACTGGCCCAGCGGAGTACCATCCCTAGTGTAGAGGAGGTCAGACACGGAAGTGTAAGACCGACAAAGAGTCTTGAGGGTACAAGTGCAAACTAATGCCTTGAAAAGCCAGAAGACGAAGGTCATGAAATAGAGGTGAAGTCGAGAGTGGACAAGACTCAAGAGGGTTCCCTCTACCAGTACACCAGTAGACAAGGATAAGATTGCGAGTAAGAGGGCACCGAAGTGCAGTAGTGATACAGGCAGGTATCCAGGTGTAGAACTAGCTTAGAGATACCAAGGAACAAAGGTACCTCTATATATACTGTAAACTGATGGTGCATGGGCCATCAGGGTCAAGGGTGATCCATAGGATCAAACAGGCTTCCCTCAATGGAAGGAATGAAGAGGATCAAAAAGGAGTCCCGTTGTCATGAAGAGTGGAAGGGGATCAATGGGATCAATAAGGATCAAAAGGTGAAATGTGCCCTATATGGCTATAGAGTCCATTGGGCAGTACATGTGATGGGAGATCTAGAATGGGATCCCGTCAGGAACTAAGAAAGGATCAAAGGGGTTCCGCTGTCTCAGGATGATGAGGACCAGCACGAGAATCCACTGTTATGCTTACCGTGACAACTGGAATAAATACAGTTGTAGAGGGCAAAACAAGAGTAAGCAATGTTCTATTTGATAGTCAACAACTTAAGCAGGGCGAAGTTGTTGATGTCATACTCAACCTCTTCAGGAAAGAGGTTCAATTGTAATGACGTGAAGTCCTAGTTCTTCGCAGGAAGATGAAGGGGAAACACAAGCGAGAAGTAGGCGACTTCAAGCAAGTGGAATTCCAGTAAACGCGGTATGAATTGCATAGAACTAGATTAAGTTTTACAAGTACAAGACTCAAGTATTTATACAATGTAAAAGCTGGCACGGACCATCGGGTCCCATAGGAAAAGTAAGTGTTCCGCTAGTCGGAACAAAGCGGAAGAAAGGGAATCGGAAGGGAAACGGGATCCCGCCGTCGGGAAGAGCAGAATAACAGCAAGCGGGAAGAAACGGGTGTCATACTCGGGAAGAGTCGCCGAGTGACAATACAACATTGTATGGGATAGATTGGAAAACATCGGATAAGGATGGTCCCTATCGTGAGGAGTGAAAGAGTTCAAGAGTAGTGAAGAAAATAAAACACGCCAGTCACAAAACCATAACATTAGCCCCTCTCTAAGGCTTGAAGTCCCACCTTCAAGATTTTATCCTTCCATGCCTTCCTCAATCGTCTCCACAGTTTGTTACACTTACCGTGACAACTGGAGTAAACACAGTTGTAGAGAGCGAAGTAAGAGTAAGCAAGGTTCTGTTTGATAGTCAACGACTTTAAGCAAAGCGAAGTCGTTGATGTTGTACTCAACCCTAATTGAAGGGTCCTCTTGTAACAACGTGAAGTCCTAGTTCTTCGCAAGGAAAGGGGGAGAGGAACACGCAAGCAGTAGGCGGCTTC
>JBBPJL010000606.1:0-15409 GCA_038088675.1 Xanthoconium separans | reverse complement strand
GCGCCCGGGACTTGTCGAATCGCAAGTTGGCGCAGAACCAGACGGAGCTCAGTCGCCAGATTTGGGAGTTGAGGCGTGCGGTGGAGGTGCAGGGGGAGACGATTCGACGGTTGGCGGCCATGCTTGATGGACGGGCGGGCGTCGTAGATGGTGTGGTGGGAGCGGGGCATGAGGGCGCGGTCAAGGGGAAAGGGAGAGGGGGAGTGTGTGGATGGGCGCGGTCGGGCGGACGCGCACTGGATGTCGGGGGGTGGTCGTTCTCCGAGTCCGAGCTGACAAGAAGCGAGGCTTTGCTATTTTCGTTGAGTTCCTTTTTGGTTGGAGGTTCTTGTAGGGAATATACTAGCGATCACACCTTTGTGGAGATTAGGTTGCTTGGCGAGGACAGGCAAGAGAATTTGGTCACCAGACTACCCGTTGCATGGCCGCGAAATAGGGTTTAGCACGGGAAGTTCCATGGATGATGGAACAGACGCGTATTACTGGTAATGCGAACGTCACACAGGCATCGGTGATACAGGATCTACACAAGTACTTGCAAGAGATTCAGATCTTTCGCCATTTTGAGTACCACCAAGGACCCGCAATCATCATGGTAAGTTAGAATCACGTACAACCCTTCTACTAGTAGAGGCCCCAGGCTGCTGCGTACTCTCAAGAGATAGACAGACAATGATGAGTGGCGGTTCATCCATTTGGGGTGTTCTCATACATTCTGATTCATCTCGCTACTTATGTACACCAGCGAGACTGTACATGATTTCAATCCGATACATTACAAAGCGACACTTTGCTCGCCGAACAGCTCGAATGCTTCTGATGGTCTACTCATCAAGGAGAGGGATGAACCTCCATAACTGGCCAGGCCTCGGGAGCTCAAAGATGCCGAGTTCGACCTACAAGATCAGACTCGTATCAATCTCAACGATCACTAAATCAAATCTCCATACCTTGGTGCCAGGCATGGTGCTATTCAAAGTCCAAGCCCTAGTCGGCCAGCGGAGGCTGGGCACCTCGATGCTGGTGATTTTTAGCTGAATATCAGCAACGGCATGCTGAGATAAAGATAAGCACTGACGAATATGTATCATCGTCCTGTTTCCGAATGTCCCATTCCCCGGGACCCGGCATGATCCCCACAATTACATCGTCCCCGCCAGGCTGGCTGAGCCATGGCATTCCGTCTGCTTTCAAAATTAAAGTATAGGTCCCATTGTCAGTCTTGCGAACGAGCCACTATATGGCACGAGTCAGCATATCAGTTGATAAATTTAAGGTCATGGAATGATCACGAGGTACGGAACGGAAATGGGGGGCTTACAATATTGTTCTTGCCCCCGGCGATGACGGGTGCGACGGGTCCACCTTGAAGATCTGCACCGACGGGGAAAGGAGGGGGTGCAGAATTGCCGGCGAGCACTATGAAATATTTTCCAGCTTTGAGGTCGCTCATTGTTCTACAGTGGAGGATGCGGGTGTGAGGTCGATTTGGAGTGAAGATGGGTTTCTGTCTGGACAAACAGCAGCCTTACCTTGGCATTTTATAGTCATTTCGACGGGATATTCCGCCAGGGATCAGTTATCGGGGATCTCGTCGGTTCCTAATCGCATCGTCGGAATTAATGTCAAAGCCCACCTTGCCCACGAAAAATCGCACGTCTTGTAATCAACGGACATTCTGTGGTGACTACTAACCAGATACGGAACCGAAAAGGCTGAGGAATAAGCCATCACGTCAATATACTACGAGCTAGAGGCACTTTGGGCCTAAGGTTACCTACCACCTCAGGCTGTCTATTGTCACGGAGATTAATCGAAATGATTACGCGGGCTGGTGCGTCAAGACGTTTTGAAGACCTACAAGTGTTATACCCTTTGTATCAGATTATTGCGTCCGAGTGTCCGACAAACCATCCCAGAGGTGTAGTAAACTTGGGACTGGAGGTGTCAGTGTTGGATTTGGATGTCCATTTCGACTCACTTAATTACTCTTTTTCCACTGTAGACGGACTAAGAAATGATAGACACTGTTCTTGAGTGTGATAGAGCAACATGTGTTATTACATGTTGATTGGTCTTCTCCGGCCTATCCTCGTCTAGGGTTGAGACAAGTAGTTCTAGCTCCATATCACCCGGATCTGTAAGCTGTGTCAAGATTAGGAAGAGAAGACGCCAAATGGAGTACGCCATTATTATCTGTTTCGCAGGCTCTCAAATACCGATGTGTCCAGTGGAGCTTCTGAATTCGTTGTGGAAGTGGTACTGCAATATAGTAAAGACGTTGCCTATGGTGGCGCATAATTAGTGTGGAGATTTAGACGTGTGCAGGACATGGCATACAGTACTATATGCCTGATTGTGGCTTGCGGCTCGCGAATGCATACCTCATTCCTCCTAACGAACCTCATGGTTACTGCAATATCGCTGGCGACACTTCCAATACACCTACCTCAAACTCCCAGAAGCAGGACCCGGGAGAGGTTCAGCATGTTCAGAGTACTCTGTGTTCTAGGTTGACGGAAAATCATAGCTCGTGGGCCAAGTCGAAAAAATCGCCAAAACGTTATGTTGCCAAATATCTTGACAGACTCGGACGAGGACCAACACTAGAATCAAAATGAGGTAAGTAGTTGATCTTCTTAGTCTAGGCCCAAAAGAATCCGCAGCAGGAACAGGTGTAATGGAAGTTCGCCGTTTTCCCAGAATTCAGTAACATCGAACTCCGTCAATTCCTTTTAGCTCCTTACACGCTATTGCACAGTCTGTAAGTGGTCCTTGCCCAGTGGGGATGCATCGGCTTTCCCATCTAGCCACCAAGTCGGTGTCAACGGATTGCAGGCAAAGTTTGTTGACTTTACAGTGACAGAATATGCTTGTACGTGGAAGAGAAGAAAATTGATTATCTACGTGTGCCACAAACCATCGAGGCTCCGACGTGTCAATTTGGAGCTCAATAAATGCAAGCTGTCGTACGCTACGTACGATTCCCAAGTCTCGGCCAGTACGAGCCACTATTCGCTCGGAGGGATGACCCGCGATTTATGTCTACGGGGTGGTATTCCTCCCTATTGCCTCCGTGTCAGAAAAGACTCTTACATTCTTTCGCTGCTCCATGATGGGTCCCCTGTTCCATTCCCCCATCCTCGCCTATACTAGCCCATGCTTCGCGGCGCTATGCTTGGTGCTCCTGGGCTAGTCTGCTTCACTCGAATTACACTGGCTATTCAACAAGGGGTAGGAGCCGAGAAGCGTGCAGGTGGATTTTTGGCTGGCATGGCAAGCTGTCGCCGAGAACATGGTCCAGTCCGTCAAGGCGCGCAAGTGTCACACCTGCTCGCCGACGATCACTGAGGACATGCATGACTTTGGGAGACTACTTGTCAAGAAAGCAGACCAAGTTGTTCCTCGTGCGAGTGCGCTCAGGCTGATGTGTCATACCCACACTGACCTTGCAATTCATCATCAACATGCAGGTGCTGTATGCGCGGTCTGTTCAAAGCAGACGGGGGAACACTCTGCGTTTGGCTCTGCCACGCTGTCTCGTCGTGGGGCCAAATTAGAGATCGTGTTTGCGGATGGCGGGCGAACGGAGCATTTATGGGATAGCGACAAGATACTGACGAAGGAGAGGTTTGCGTGACGGCGCGCCAATGTGTTGCCGTGCCGAAAGAATGTGGTACAGTATTGAATTAGAGGTTGAGCGTCGGACGATGGTGGACACCGAAAGGCGAGAAAGGTCTGTTCCTTTTCCATGCACTATTCTCTTGTAAGCAGTCGTCCTCTTGTGCCTGGGTGTCTAAAAACCAATTGCTTTCATCAAAGAACGATAGAGGTATCTTTCCATCCGGCGAACACACCACGCGCTCTTGGCACTTAACTTTTTCATAGCAATGTTACTCACGGTGTTCAGTACGCTCTTGTGGGTCTCAATATAGCACTATATCTCCGCGACAAACTAATCTATTCGTGCAGATACAGTACTTTGCAGAACGATGCATGTGGGACGACACGCTTGAGACATTTATCGGCGATCCATCCCAGTTCGCTGCAAACCTGTCCAGACTCCCTCATGACCCTTGCTAATTCTGCTCGGTACACACAGTCAATCACTGCGGCTGCGTGGTAAGTACTCTATCATCTTTTGTGCATGTCGGTTCGTTGACGCCCGCCTCAGGTTCGTTCTCATCAGTGAGTATTTTCTTCACCCATTTCGATTCCCCAACGATAACGTCACAAAAAATAGCGATCACGACGGTAGGCTACGGAGAGATCACGCCGCGCTCGATCCTCAGCCGGCTGATCACGGTCCCGCTGCTCGTCTTCTGCCTCCTGATCGCGCTTTCCAGTTTCGTGCTTGGACGCGGATTCAGCATCGTGTGGAAGCACATGACCAACGACGAGGTCCGTCGCTTGTTCTCGTGCACTCATCTAGATGCTTTGACCGACGGGGACCTATAACCGCGCGCGCAAGCGAACGACGTGGACCAGGACTCGCTGGGCCTCCGCAACAGCAACAGCAGTAACGACAACGCCGGCGCGCGGGACTTGTCGAATCACAAGTTGGCACAAAACCAGACGGAGCTAAGTCAGCAGATTTGGGAGTTGAGGCGTGCAGTGGAGGTGCAAGGGGAGACGATCCGGCGGTTGGCGGCCATGATTGAGGGGCAGGCGGGCGTCGTAGATGGTGTGGTGGGAGCGGGGCACGAGGGCGCGGTCAAGGGGAAAGGGAGAATGTGGACGGTCGCGGTTGGGCGGACGTGCGCTGGATGTCGGGGCGTGGTTGTTCTCCAAGTCCGAGCTGACGAGGATGCTTTGCTCTTTTCGTCAGGTTCCTTTTTGGTTGGAGGTTCTTCTAAGGGATATACCAGATTTCCCAGGGACAGAAAGGGGGAGGAAGCCGTTGCAGGTCCGCAGAGGGGTGTTGTGTGCCTCAGGCTGGGGTGCCAATTTGGGTGGGACCTTATCACACTTGGAGAAGGATCGGACAGAGGGTCTTCGGACACGAATCGGTGATACGGAATCTACGCACCTGCAAGAGTTTCAGATCTTTCGCCATTGTGGAACACCAAGGACCCATAGTCATCATGGTAAGTTAGAATCATGTACAAACTTTCTACTAGTAGAGGCGGAACCCTGGCTGTTGTGTGTTCTCAAGAGATAGATAGTCGATGATAAATGGCGGTCCAATGCAGGCATGTCATTGTGGAGGCACGCCCCTTGTTCCAACCCCCCTGTTGTTCTCTTTCATAGTACATTCTGATTCGACTCGCTATGTACATTGGCAGGGCAACACACATGATTTCAATTCAATACATTACAAAGCAATACTTTGCTCGCCAGACAGCTCGAATGTTTCTGATGGTCTACTCATCATAGAGAGGAGTGAACTTCCACAACTGGTTCTCCATCGGTAACGGGGAGATGCAGAGTTCGACCTGCGAGAACGAGATTACCATCAGTGTCAATGATCACTAAATCAAATCTCCACACCCTGGTGCCAGGTGTGGGTTCCATCAAAGTCCACTTCCTGGTTGGCCAGTAGGGCCCGGGCACCTCGATCCTGGCGACGTCAGCTGAATATCAGCAACGGCATGCTGAAACACAGATAAGCACTGACGAGTACACATCACCGTCCTGTCCTTCCTGTTTCTGAATGACCCATTCCCCGGGGCCCGGCATCCTCCCCACTACCACATCATCCTCGCCAGGCTGGCTGATCAATGAATCTCCACCTTCTTTCAAGATTAAAGCGTAGGTCCCATTGTCATGCTTGCGAACGAGCCACTACACGGCATGAGTGGTTCTCTAGGCTGTCATGGTATGTGACTTCCTAGAGTGAAGTCCATGTAGGAGTGAGTCAGGTGGTGGTGCAGGCAGCGCGACTTCTCGTCCGCCATCTTGTTGCCAGCAAGCTGGCTCCCTCACCTCGAGCGCCTTCCCCGCTCCTCGCTTTTCGCACCCACCCACCACTCCCTCTCGCAGGGCAACGAACAATCAATGTCCGTTGCACTTCACATGGGGCTTGTTCAGTCAACCTGCTTGGTGCCCATCCCGCCCTCGCAGCTTGCTCGCCCCCTCAGTGCTTCGGGCCAGAAAGCCCACTGGGCTTTCACCCATACCTCACTCCTACATATGTACATACATACATACATGTTAGCTAATGTATGTACATCCCTGCTCCTGCCTGTGAGCCACCATGCGATCGATCTCCATGGATCAGCATATCAGTTGATGATGTAAGGTCATGGAAGGATCACGAGGTACTGAACGGAAATGGAGTGCTTACCACATTGTTTTCGCCCCCAGCGATGACGGGTTGGACATATCCTCCATAATCTGCACCGATGGGGAAAGGAGGGGGTGCAAAATCGCTGGCGAGCACTATGACATATTTTCCAGGCTTGGGATCACTCATTGTTCTACAGTGGAGGATGCAGTGTGAGGTTGATTTGAAGTCAAGATGGGTTTCTGTAAAGAGCAGCCTCACATTGCCATTTTATAGTCGTTTCGACAGGACATTCCGCCAGAGATCAGTTGTCGGGGATCTTGTCGGTTCCCAATCGCATCGTGATGTGGCAGTGTCAAATCTTTGGACTGCGCTGTGCTCGAGCGGGAAATGGGGCGTGAATGTGTGATGTATTGACTGTAGATACATGAAGGCTAATACAAGTATGGAGCGAGGAAAGTGAGTGGGGCGAGATTGTGGGAGCAGCACGTAGTGCTGACCAGCCCAGAACAGGAAATGTGCCCTGTCGGGATGATGAGCTGCGAGGGTGGGTTGGGAAACACCTCATGGGACCATCCGAATGGAGGGCGCGGTTCACGCGCTCGGGACCCATGGGAGAGGGAGCTGCAAGTGGCTGGCATGGGGAGCCAGCTGGGTGTGGAGTGGTGGGTGCAGTGACAGACGGAAGGGAAAGGGTGAAGGGCGAGACCAAGGACAAGGCAAGGAGGACGAGCGCGAGGTGGTGGCACGAAAGCAAGAAGCCGTGCTGCTAAGCGACGCTCGTCCGAAGACCTACCACTTTGTCTTCCCTCGTGCCTCATTACGACATAGTGTCACAAGCCCACCTTGCCCGCAAAAAATCGCATGTCTTTTAATCAACAGACATTCAGTGGCGACCATTAACTAGATATGGAACCAAAAAGGCTGAGGAATAAGCCATCACATGAATATACTATGAGCCAGAGGCACTTTGGGCCAAAGGTTCAGTGGGTGGGAGTGTGATTGCTTACCATTTGTCTATTGTCAGTGAGAATAACTGAGGTGGTTATGTGGGTTGGTGCATCAAGAGGTTTTGAAGGCGTACATGTGTTATCCTTTTGTATCTAGCTTTGAGCAGCCGAGTGTCTGAAAACCATCCCAGAGGCGTAGTAAACGTGGGACCAGAGGAGTCAGTGTTGCATTTGGATGTCCATTTCAACTCACTTAGGTACTCTTTTTCGGCTGTAGACGAGACAGAGAATGATTGGGTACAGTGTCATTACATAATGTTCATTGGCTTTTGGATATGCCACCGCATCTGGAGATAGACTGGTGACCAGTCTAATCTGGAGAGTCGAGAATGGAGTATGTATGCCATTCTTATCTATTTTGCAGGCTCTCAAAGACTGTGGAAGGTGGCAATATAGCGCAGGTGGCCCATCCTTCATAATTAGTATGGACTCATCTTGACGTACAGGCAAAATGCAGCTCACAATCTCCATGACTGTCTTCTGGGGATCTGCTAAAAGTTGTCGCTCTTCTGTTTCAAGTTCAAGCCACCCACACTGCAATGCTGCCCAATGCGAATCAACCTCCTGCCACTTCTCTTGCTTGAGTTGCGCATCCCACCCAAACCGCACACGTTCAAACAACACCATTGCATACTAGGAGGTGATTATATCAGGATTCTGTACCTCAACAAGCCCTACCACTCCTAGCTTGTTACCTGCTCATCTTTACCACACCCACCAACAGCACACAGGCACGCAATCGGTTGTGCCTCACATCATGCGATCATGTCATAGAGTGGTTGTTCTTGCTCTTTTGTCGGGTTTCTTTTTGGTCAGGCTTTGCATTGCGTCTGCCAACATTAAATATTGTATTGCCTCCTTATAACTCCCTTTTATCATTTAAAATAAACCGCAGTTTTTAACCACCCACTGGCAGTGCCTAGTCCTTATCATGAACAGATAATCACCAGATCCTCCCCACTCGAGTTGTACCCTTGTGAGTTTCAGCATTGGCATCCCCCATCACGCCAACGACTATTTGTTCTAGGTATTCGCCAAAATGACCAACGCGCTCACACATTTCAATCACCTGCTGATGTCATCCACCACTCGTCCAACGACATCGATTTTCACCTCTTCAAGCACCTCTCCCTCGCCTCCTGATCTTTGAATCCCCGCTGCCCGAGGATGCAAGAAAACAGGGGCACGAGGTCTTGCTGTCGTTCCCATAGCAGAAGGCCGCAAGAGTCCTCGATACCCTCCTCCGCTTGGTTTCAAGAGATCGAGAGGATCAGCGTGGCGGATCTGCGGGTGATGCCGTACATGCACTGCGGGGATGACGTTGCGTGGATGACGTCACATGATCGGAGCCAAGAAGCGTGTGTAGTCGCTCGGCCGGTAAGTATGGCAAGCGTATTTGTCGTGCATGGCAGCTGCGACCGTGCAAGCTGTTGCCGAGAACATGGTCCAGTCCGTCAAGGTGCGCGAGTGTCACACTTGCTCGCTGACGATCACTGAGCATGCATGACTTTGCTCGCTAAGTAAGAAAGTAGGCCAAGTCGTTGCTCGGGCAAGTGTGCATCATTACGGGCCCAGGCTGGTGCACCACGCTGACCACGCCATTCGTCATCAACTGCAGGCGCTGTATGTGCGGTCTGTTCAAAGCAGACGGGCGGACAGGCTCGACTCTGGGTTTAGCTCGTCACGTTGTCTCGTCGTGGGGCCAAGTTGGAGATCGTCTTTGCGGACAGCGGGCGAACGGAGAGTTTAGGGGATAGTGACGAGATACTGATGAAGGACAGGCTTGCGTGACGGCGCTGCCAATGTGGTGCCCAGAGAATGTGGAACACTTCACCTGTTATGACCACACTCAATCGGCGACTCGAAGAGAGCGCGCTTAGAAGGAGCGAATATTAACTATTCCGAAACTAAAGAACTACTATACAAAATGTCCCTACTTATATACTACTATACATGTGTTACACATGAGGTGTGAATGAGGTAATCATGAGGTATGATATCATACTGATGTCATAGTCTGGAACCGACTAGATTTGTGATAGAGACATAGTGAAGAGGTAAACGATGTGATAGAATTGAAAAGTCATTACATTACCCCCCTTTCAAGGACTGTTGTCCGCAACAGGTATATCAAAAAGAGAATTAGGAAGACGTTGTAGAGAAGAATGGAAGCTTTTGAAGTCGTCGGAAGTGAGAATAGATGTGGATGGCGTGGGTAAGGGAATTCCTTTGCACAGAGGACATGTACAACGAAGGTCAGGAATGGATTCATCATATTGTCGTAATTTAAGGGTTTTTGCAGGTCGTGGAGCGGTAGGATGTGTTCTGTGGAACTGTTTAACTGCTTCCTCTGCATTGGACAATTGATTATGGGGAATCCATTCATTTTCTTCCGAAGGAAATCCTTTCCAATGAATGAGATATTCAAGGCGACCGCGTTTTTCACGCGATGCCAAAATTTCTTCGACTTCTTGTTCTTCCGTTCCATTATCGAGCAGATCTGGTGGCAGTGGTGGTTCTTTTTGTTGTGAAGCGAACTCTCCTTTCGTGTAAGGATGTAGGAGACATTCGTGGAACACAGGATGGATATTCCGCCATCTTGGATCTAACTTGAGTTTGTAAGATGCGGCACCGATCTTTTTTATGATCTTAAATGGTCCATATCTCTTATCTCCCAATTTCTTTGATGGTCTATCAGAACGGATATTCGTTCCTTCGAGTAGCACAAGATCGCCAACTTTATACTCCACTACTGATCGTGTTTTACGATCGTAATATCGTTTCATATCTGTGGCAGCATGTTCTAATGACATCTTTGCTTGTTCGATAGTTTTCTTCATCATATCGGCAAATTCCGTTGCTGATTGATTACGAATAGTCTTTCGATGTTCTCCGTTGATCAGGGGTTGTTGTCCATAATTTAACATGAAAGGAGAAAAACCAGAAATTGTACTATTTTGATTATGTGCGAATTCTGCAAGTGCGAGCCAATCTACCCAATCATTTTGTAAATGATTTGTATACAGACGGAGGTATTGCTCTATTGTGGCATTATATCTTTCCGTTTGTCCGTCAGTTTGTGGGTGAAATGCCGTACTTGGATTCGCTTCGATTTTTAATAATTTATAAAGGTCATTCATAAAAGAGGAAATGAATTGAGGCCCTCGATCTGAAATTACTTTTTTTGGAGTTCCGTGGAGTTTGAATATGTGATCTCGGAAAATAGTAGCAACTCCTTTACTTGTAATTTCTGTTGTGATAGGGAAAAGATGAATCATTTTGGAAAATCGATCAACGACGGTTAAGATTGCATTTTTTCCTTGGGATTCGGGAAGAGGGCCGATGATATCAACGGATATGATATCCCATGGGGCGTTTGGGATTTCATTTGGATTTAATGGAGTGTGACGTGCTTGTGTGTTCGTTTTTGTCTTTTGACATTTGTCACATCCTTTGATATATCGTTCGATATCTTTGCGAATTGTTGGCCAATAATATTTTTGCATGATCAGGTCACGCGTTCGTCGAATCCCAGGATGTCCTGCGGTCGGATGATCATGATTTTCTACCATGATTCGTTCTCGTAATTTTACATCTTTGGGTATGTATAACAATTGTTTCCAATAGACTACTCCATCTATTTCTTTCCAGTCGGAGTTTATCATTTGGAGTCCTTTGATTGTATACTTTTCCCGTAAATGTTGGATTTTGGTGACCAGTTGTTCCACTGATTCCGTATTGGAGTGCTCAGCAGCTTCAACAATAGGAGTGGATGATTGAAGGGAGCGCACAGCAGCTTCACCTTCGGAATGAGAGGAAGAAAAAGCAGACGATGGCAGGAGGACTTGTTGTTTGTTGTCAAGTTCCACCCCCTGTTCAAAGTCTGGCCTCCGGGACAGGGGATCCGCAGGATTGGTTTTGCCAGAACGATGCACAAAAGTGAAATGGTACTCTTGGAGCAATTGTTGCCACCATGCCTGTCGACGAGACAAATCCTGGGGTTTCCTATAGAACTCAAGATTCTTGTGGTCGGTCAAGATCTCGAATGGTTGGTGGGCATCAAGTAAATAATGACGCCATTCTTTGAGGGTGAAGATGATTGCGGCGAGCTCCAAATCGGCTGCATGATAGTTCCGTTCAGCATCTGACAAAGATTTGGAAATGAAGGCAATTGGATGCCAACGATCATCTTGCCGTTGAGATAACACAGCACCTAAGCCGACACCAGAACCATCGGTTTCGATCCGGAATGGGTCTGTGTCTGTTGGCATTGCAAGAGCTGATGCCGTCGTGATAATATGCTTGAGGGATTCAAAAGCCGTTTGGCAAGACTCATCCCATAAAAAGTCTTTCTTATCCGATGTCAAAGCATTGAGAGGACAGGCAATGCTGGCAAAGTTTTGGACGAATCGTTGATAAAAGTTGAGGAATCCCAAAAAACCTCGCAATTCTTTTCGTGTTCGTGGTACGGGCCATTCAAGAATTCCTTTCACTTTTGTCTGATCCATTTTCACTGTGTTGTGACCTACTACGAGTCCGAGATATTCTGTTTCTATCTGTTCAAACTCGCATTTGGTGTGTTTGAGGAATAATTTGTTATCGCGTAATATTTGTAGTACTTTGCGAACTATTTTACGATGTTCCTCAATTGTGGCAGTGAAGATCATGATGTCATCCATGTAGATTACTACCTTTCCTTTTCTGATGAGATCGCGGAATAAATGATTCATCATTGTTTGGAAAGTAGCAGGAGAATTTGTAAGGCCAAAGAACATGACAAGCGGTTCAAATAATCCGCGATTCGTTCTAAAGGCCGCTTTCCATTCATCTCCATCAGCCATTCGTATGTTATTATATCCCCATCGAATGTCTAGCTTTGTGAAATGTTTTGCTGACTTCAATTTATCGATGAGTTCGGAGATTAGCGGTAATGGATATCGATTTTTTACAGTGATATTATTTAATTTTCGATAATCCTGTACTGGGCGTAATCATCCGTCTTTTTTCTTTACAAAGAAGAATGGTGAAGCGAAAGGGGATTTTGATGGTCGAATGCGTCCTGATTTGAGATTTTCTTTCAGGAACGCATCTAACTCCTTTTGTTCATCGAGCGTTAGGTTATAAGTTTTGCAATCGATTACATGATCTCCTGGGAGAAGTTCGATCACGTGATCCCAAGGTCGGCGGGGTGGTAATTCGTCGAAATTTTCTTTTGCAAACACATCCTTATAGTCGTGATAATGTTCTGGTACGACTTCTTCAAATGTTTGTTCGCTTTTCTTTTTTCCCGCTTCAATTGCTAACTCTGTTGACAACGTTCTTATGTAGTCATCAACGTTAACCTTAAATACTCGCTTGGTATTGCCTTCATCGGTACATGGATCCTCGTCGTCGTCTACTGGGATCAATGCGGGGAGATGATCGTTCGCACAGGTGAATCTGACTTCTTGTTTATGCCAATCGATCTGAGGATTATGGACTTTAAGCCAATCGTAGCCTAGGAAGACCGGATGGGTACTCAGACATGTTACCGCTAGAGCAAGTCGTTCCTGGTGATCTTGTATAGATAATTCGGCTATTGTAAATCCATATATTTCGCCTCCCTTGTTCATTGTTCCGTCAGCATTGTAAACGGGGATTGTGACCGGTAATTTGTTTACAAGAAGTCCGTGTTCTTTCACGAACGACTCGTCGATGGCAGATCCGCTACATCCGGAATCTATGAGCGCAATTGTATCGATTTTGGATCCGTCTGGTTTGTTGATTGTGATTTTGATTTCCAGTGAATCTTTCGATCATTTTCTTTTTACAAATCGAGGTTTGTTCTGGAGATCTCACAACACGAGGTGTGCTTCGAGACTACTCATTTCCTTGATTTGTCGCACTAGTCGCTCATTGACTTCGGACAAACGTAATTCATGTACGAAGCTTCGTAGGTGTTTTTCTATGCGTGCTTCATCGGTATAGTCAGCCATTTTTTTGATCCATTGCACGGACCAGGGATCGACCGTATTCAACCATGTAGGATTAACCTTTTTAATGGTTGGTAATGATGATCCTTGTTCTCTTTTTAGGATCGTTATTTTTTTGGGTTGTTCCGTTTCGCAGCGCACTGCAGCTCGCGGTTTGGGTTCAACCTTCCTTATGGGTTTTGAATCGTTCTGGCGCACAGCAGCCGAACGTTGTTCAATACTCTTTTGGTTCTCATCGTTTGTTACATCATCGACAGCTAAAACAGCAAATGGATTGTTCGATGATATAGATACAGGCCTAGTAGTACGACGAGTATTTACTGGCCCTTTTGAAAACCCTGGTCCTTTTCGACCTTATCTATCGCGTCTGCGAGTTCTTTTGCTGTCGACCATTCTATGGTGACACCCTTAAACTCGCACTTGCGAATTTGACACTTTGGTTTGCGGAGATGTTCCTGGCATGGCCATGGTTTTCCGCATTTGAAACAAACGCCTTCGGCTCGGGCTTTGCCGATGTCCATAGGCGCTCCTTGTCCACCAAATGTTCCTACTTGATTCGGGTGGATTGTTGGCTGAGGGTTTGATGACGCGGTTGTCTCCGCAGCCTTGGGTTTGGGGGTGTTGTTGGTACGACGCCATCCCTGGCTATCGATCCAACGGGCGGTTCCTTTCTTTCTTCTCTCAATATCAAGAAGAATACCTTCTGCCTTGATCATGGCTTCCATCCATTTGTCAAGGTCTTCTTTTTCGATGAGTTGTGGTTGTGAATGTTCCACAAACTCGACTATTTCGTTTCGACCACCGCGTCGGAGGTAATCGATCATGTTGCGGGTGTGCAACTTGTCCTTGAAATTGTATTCAGCCATAAGGGCCAAATGTTTGAATCGGACGAGGAAATCATGGGTTTGTTCCTTTGACCCTTGTCTGATGTTTTGGAGTTTGTAATCCGCCTCCTTGCGGGCTTCCTTGGGCAAGAAAGTGTCGGCAAGTTTGTCTGCAAACTCGTCCCACGACAGTCGAGCCGGATTGGTTTGAGTTACATACAGGTCAGTGAACCTTCCTGCAGCGTTATCGCCTCTCATGAAGTTGAGAGCGATCATGACCTTTTGACGATCCGATGGCTCAGCATCGAATCCGGCAATGTAGAGAAGTAGCATCCTCCACCATTGATGATACTTGGCTGGTGTACCATCGTATTCTCCTGGCTTACTAACACAGGACTTGCCAATACCTCGCGTCGAGGGCGCGGCAGTGGGTTGTCTTGGTTGTGCCGGAGTAGGAGCACGTGGTGTTGGAATGCGTACTTGTGGGAGAGGGTACGCCCTTTGTGGTTGAGGACTTCTCACGAATGGTGAAGGAAGTCTGGGTGGCATGGCGGACATGCGGGGGATCGAAGGTATCCGCACAGTTGGAGATGGGGATGAGGAGATATTGGATGGTTGTGTGCGATACGATGTGGCCGCACTTGGTGTTGGCGTAGAGGGAATGGAGAGTGGTTGGAATACAGGCATAGTGCCTTCAGTTCCGGGGAATTGTTGTCGTACGTCTTGCCATTGTTGTATGGCATACGCGAAGTGGATTGCGTCGGTATATACGACAGGAGGATCGGGAGTAGGAGTGGGAGGAAGTGGTATGGCGGCAGCGAGTCCTGCCATATTAAATGACATTGGGGTCGACGTTTGACGACGAGAGAAAGGAGGACGAGAGGTCATGATCTAGGTACTTTGTTCCTTGGAAGTCAACTCCCAAAGTACTTTCGATCGTATAGGGAATAGGGATGCGCGTTGCCTTGTCTGAGTTGCTCAAAGTGAGTCTTACACCGGTAGCACAGAGGGCTGAGTGCGGGAAGGGGTTACTAGAAAATAAAGGGGCACGGGCGTTTGACGTGCGTGTGTCGGGATAGGCCTGACGGAGACCGGAGATGCCTGGCTACGGCGACGGATAGCGTTCCGCCAAGACGATGTGACGTTAACCGGTAATCACATGAACCGGTGAGTGCGACGGATCAGGCCGACTCAATCCCTAGTGCACTATGGGACAAAGAGCAACATTATCCTAATTTATTACGCTGGACGGGTGTATATGCAACAGTGGGTCGGGTTGTTTTCCCGTATACGTCAGGTGTATAAACCGTTTCCCTTAACCCTAGGACCCGGGTATGAATGCAAACTTGTTGAGAAGAGCCCCAACAGCTATAGGGT
>JBBPJL010000605.1:0-15420 GCA_038088675.1 Xanthoconium separans | reverse complement strand
GCTTTGCTTCTAGACCACCGCTGGTGGGAAGTGCCGCTGAATCTCCAATCACACCTCCAACTTGCAAGGCTAGTACGTATTATTAGTGATTATATCCGTGGCATGGGAAGCCTCGTTGTCGTTGTGCTGCTTGTCAGGATAAGCGTTTGTTTTGTACGTACAACTTAACTCCGTCCTTTTCCTACTAAGTACCGCCCAATCAAAAAAAAGGTCACACGTGCCGCGTAAGCCGATCGACTCGGGAGATTCCCGACTTGAATACACCACCCAGGACTACAAGCTCATGAGATCTTATCCTTGATTCAAAACCGCTGTCTGCTTAGCCCGGTATGAGTCATTGGTGATGCCAAGCACGTTTGTGTCCTCAAAAGTCAAGAGCTGTGGCGAATGGCGGTAATACGGCAGCCAGAATACGATGGACAGCAAGGGTAGGCACCATGTGGGACGTGCGGGTCGAGCGTATACGCAAAGTTGACTAGAGAGAAGCAGAGTATTGTACCAACGAAATCAAACCTGTCACCCACCGAGTGCGTCGGTGCCCACCTAATCTGGAGATCTGGTGAGGTCATACAATTCCTGGAGATCACACCTGTGGAAAGAACCTGTTCCTAGAACAAATTTGTACTGCTTCCAGACTGTATCATTGAAGGACCGTCAGACTACTGAAACACATCTGTGGATAAATGAACCCAAGCTCACAGTAAGGTTTGTGTCCGAGATAAGTATCTCAGGGCATATCGGCGTAGAACGTGTAAATAAAAATCACCCTGGAACGAAGAATTCGTTTGCGAAATAGAAATGCGAGATCAGGCGGATGGATGGGAACGCTAACGGGGCTCACGTCAGAGTATCATTGTTGCCGGCACCGTACGGAGATCCCTGTTGGGAAAGGTCAGCCGTCGTTACAGCACAAAAAATACCAAGTCGCTACTTACCACAGTGGAGTCTTTGGGACGGAGCCTCACGACTTTGTCGATCACTGCATCGCTGACAATGACAAGGAAGCTAGCGTCTCGATTTCATGAGTGGAGATGACACGCAAATTGCTGTGGCTCGCATACATACTTTGTTTGCTTGTAGTTCGAAAACGTACGTTTGAGGATGCTCCAGAGGCAACTGGATGTGAAGCGCCGTGCCTACGAACCTAAAAACAGAGGAGCGAGCAAGACACTTGAGGCGAGGGAGCCAGCTCGCCGGCAAGGACAAGATGGCGGACGAGAAGTTGCGCTGCCTGCACCGCCACCTGACTCACTCCTACTCTCACTGCCGTTGGTCCAGTGACACAGCATAACATCAATCGTTTGTTGCTATACCATCGTGGTCCTTGAAGATCGTAAGCCGGCATGAATTCAGAAGGTACGTGGTTGTTCTTACTTACATAACTACTGGCAACACATGATGTACTTGACATCTCAAGAACTGCATACGCACGCAGAGTCCCTTGCCGAGGAGTTTCGGCACGGTGGGGGAACCGATTGCATTGACGAGGTGGTTGACCTTGATCATGAAGCGCTCGCCTGGCCGCCCAGAACGAGATATGCCTTTGAGTCGACCCACAAATCATCTCAGCCATTCTCAGAGAACGAATAGGAAAGCGGAGTTTCATCGGCTGGTCTCCACCGTGTGCTGCAGTCACGCCCGTGCGAGCGCCGCCTACGACAGCAGCTCAACCATGGCCATCTTCCTGTCTCGAGACACGGTCAAAGAGGCGGCATGGACATGGGCTCAGTGCCACGGACCTACTTCGAAGACTGACCCAATGAGCGAGGTAAGGTCAGCACGGAGTGGGACACGTCACCCTCGCCGTCGTCGACAATTCTGACGCGGACGGATGCGTGGATCAAGGGGGAGGCACGGACTCGGAACGAGGCCACGTCCAAGGGGACGGCCAAGAAGCATGCAAAGACGACACAACTGTCGAGGCAACGGTTATCGTATTGGCTTGATAATTTGGTTGGCGTTGCATCTATAGGCATGTTGTTTTTGACTTGACAGCGGGATCCATCACCGTGCCGTGTCTTCATTCATGTCCTCTGACCTAGTCTGCTCTAGAATATGTTTGTCATCTAAATGACTATATATCCCATACGGTTGCATGATCCTAATACGCCATTGCACTACCAATTGCTTTCATATATGTTACAAGAGTGAATCATTCCACGAGTCAGAGCTGCAGGTTCTGTGAATCGAAAGAGCGTGCGCTCAGTTTGGCCGTTTCCGCTTTGTCGGGCGGCCCAGTGCGGGCTCTTCAGAGATTGAGACTCGTTTCCTGGTCATCATCAATTCTAAACCGGAAAAAACGCTGCGGTTTCCCTGTTCAAACTGACTGGTTACCACGGACTTCATAGGGTCTGGTGGTGGAGGAAAATCCTCGGTCGTGAGCGGCCGCCCGTCAAGAATGCTGGCCATGTGCGTCCCAGCAAAGTCCATGTCCCTCCTGATCGCTAGCAAGTACATCACGAGCGGTAATGGTGTTCCTTCAAACCTATTTTTGATGACTGTCTCGCAGGAATCTGGGTCGTCCAACCAATTGCGCAGGACCACCATGCCCGCTTGCTGGTGCATGTCTCCCGAGTGCACGCCAAGAAAACGGCATACTCGGACGTAGGATGCATGATTGCTGAAGTACAGTTGTCCGGAGAAGATGTTTAACTGATCAATGAGATTCCAAGGTGGAGTCCAGTCGAGTGGGAGAGGAGGGAAGGTGTACAGCTTGAGATCGTCAGACGGCTCCATGCGTTTCGTCGTGCGGGGTATGTATAAATGGAGGTGAACGCGTTCGCTGACTCTAATTTCTGGCATCAACTGATCAACTTCGAACGGGCTCATGACGACGAGGGCATCCCTTCCATTCATTTTCGCGGAAATGATCCACTGGACAGGTCGCAGATAATGATGCAATCTCCCAGGGACCAATTTTGTTTTCTGGATTGTTTGGCAGAAATCTGCTGTCGCTAATAGATATGGGCTCCAGACATACAGTTCACTGCCAGCGGAAGTGGACGCGGACGTGTCACTTGGGAGACTGTTCGTAAAGACGTGAAACAAAGCATTGCTTTCTGACGGTGAAGGAATGACGCCCGTTCTCACGAGCTGAACGATGTCGGGATGGAGGAAGTGCAATGCTGGATATACTGTGGGAGGCTTTTCCACTTCGCGCTCGCGCTCGGTCTCACGCGACACTTCCCTTTCTTGTTCCTCGTCCATGCGAGTACAATGGAGTGACAAGACCCCAAGATTTTCGCAGCATTCACGAATTGCTCGAGGGAACTGCCAGTGTGTAGAAGAAGTCGTGTGTGCGAAGCTGTTTATAGCCCTGTGCGTGTCAGGGGGAGAATCGGGGTTTGACTGAAGCCAATCAGAGGCCTCCGCCTGGCTTGGAATACGATTTCCAGCTTGAGAATCCAGTTGTGGCCGAATCGGGGCGACTGCATCGTCTGACGTCTGATTCATTGCTAGATAATCAAAGTCTTGCTGCCACGACTCGGCCTCTTTCATCGGGTCAGAAATATCCTGCTCAGATGTCAAATATTTTGGAGCATTATGTTCTTGCAGCCGCAGTGAGAAGTCAACCAACTCCCTCTGGGTTTGTCCAGACCTCTCTAGATCTCGCCAGTCGGGAACTTTGCTGTGAAAATTTGTCCAGCTCCGTTCTGGCGTGGGTCAGCATTCCAATCAGTGATCTGACAGGGAGATCTAGTTACCTGGAATATGTGTCTCGGTTTGCGAACCTGGTTCTATCTGATCCGACCCAGAAGCCTCTGGTCCTGGAATTTGATTAAGGTCTTGCCGCCATGACTTAGGGTGCTTCATCTGGCCGCGCATATCCGTTTCAGATGATCCATTGAGTTCTGGCAGACCTGATCCCAAGGTCTCCTTGCCTGAAATATGTGTCCGAGCTCTAGAATCGAGCACTCTCTGTGGCATATGTGTTTCGGTTTGAGAATCAAGTTGTAGCCGGCCCGACCCAGAGCCCTCCGCCTGGCCGGGAATACGAACTCCAGTTGGAGAATTGAGTCCTAGTAGAACCAACTCGGAAACCTCCATTTGGTCTGTCTTATCTTTCTTGGTACCAAGTTCTGGCTGGATCGAGCTCGCAGTGTGCCCTGGCATATACATCTCAGCAAGAGATTTTCGTTCCGGCTGGACCCAGGTCGCTGCCAATTCGGCCCGCGTGGCTCTTCCCTCACAAAAACGGGACCAGACTTCATACCGGGATTGATGGTCCATTCCCTGATGTGCCCAATACGGAGCCTGTCGCTGGATGTCGCTCCATGCTTCGTGGATCGTCCAGTGCAAGATGTTGGCGGTGGTAACTCTGATGTTGGGATTCATGTTGCCGATCAGGCCACGGATTTTCTGGTCGACCTCGAGCGGTGCGAAAAACATGACGCAGTGACCGTGGCCGAGCTTGCGCATCCGCATGCAACCTAGTCACCAACGAACAATAGAATTTGTTAATTATATTCAATGCATGGCAAGGACATACCCTGGACCAAGCGATCCTTTGTCAACTTGTGTCCCAAGGTAACCGCAGCTCGGAAACCGGGAGGAAATTTGATGTCTGTACCCCTAGTATGGACATCGTCGAGATATGCAACGCATCGATGGAGTTGTTGAACGAGCGATGACGACAACAGGGGGCGCGTGGAACCATGTCTGTCGAGCACCATCAACTCATTGTCTTCACTGAAATATATCGCGCCGGCGGTCTCGGTGGCTGGAGTGCAGTCTAGCCATGCCTCTGCCACTTGGACGTTAGTGAGATCAAGTATCTGCGCACCAACGTCGAGCAGGACACGAATTTGGGGATTCTGTGCGACAATCGTCCCGAGAAGTTTGCGCGTGCCCCATCGTTCACCGTTCGCGTCCGCTGTGACCACATATGAAGAGTTTTCTTGTTGGAGAAGGTAAGCAAGTACCCTGGCATTGGTTCCTTTCTGGAGAAGATGATCTGGATCGTCTTGAGAAATGGAAGTAGGTAACAGATAGTGGGTGTCATTGGTCCCGGAAAATCCTGATGACTCGTTCAATCTCAGGAAGAGAATAGAATGGGAAACCCACTCACCAGTGACTAGGTGCTTCTTCTCCTCTGCTATATCCCAGTACGAACCCGAGATTTGCAGAGAAAATTCTTTTGCATACATCGGGAAAACAACTTTGGAAAGGTACAAGTCTATTGCCCTTTTGTTTCGAGAGAAAAAAGGAAAAAGGTATTTGTCCCATTGCTCCTGTGATCTGATGTTCACGGCACACAGCGTCCGAAGACTCGAGCGGATAGGCATCGATGAACCCCCAGAATCTTCAAGCCAGCGTGCATATTCGCAGGAAGGGTCACCCTCTTGCAGCAGCAATTCGAACGAAATTCTGAGCTGCTCCTCATTAAGTCCTCCGTAATAGTAAGAGAGACAGGTGAGCAAGATGGTTATGTCAGGGTGCCCGAACTCTGCCGTCTTTGTTGGCACATCCTTGGCACGATAGGGGATGGCAAGCATAGTGCGCCGCGGAGAGGTTGGGTCCAGGCCGTAGTCCACGCGCCACCTGCGCTGTGTAAGAGCAAACAAAAGGATATTGTGGGCTAAAAGGCCACGCAGGATAAGCAGTGAGCTCCAGATAGTACTCTGACGAGCGTATTCTTCGACCATCTTGACTGTCCTCTGATCTACATCTTTGTTCTGCATGAACTCCCGAATCGCTTCCCTAAGCCCAAGCTCGGAATGGAGCCACAAATTAGACAGACGACCATCTAACACATCTTGAGCGATCAAGGATAGAAGTTGTTCGCCGTCCTCTGCTTTCAAAATGTCTTGAATGTGAGGGAATCGCCCAGGTAAGCCTCCTCTACTCCGCGATGTATGCGAGTCAAAGGTTGAAAGGAGATATGCGTGTTGTTGCACAAGCCCAAGGACTTGCTGAACAATAACCCATCGGCTTGGAGATCCTTCAAATGGATGCTGATGGCCAGTGGCATAGATTAATCGAAAATTGGGACGGAGGACGTCATCACTCTCGTCGAGGATATCGCGAGTATGAGTCTCCAGGAACGATTGAATCCCCATCAACGTGGTAGTATTCTGGGAGTGGGTCCTCCATTCGACTTCTCCGAAAAATTTAGTAGGCTCAAGCGTCACAGACTTGTTGTGCCATGGTTGCACTCCCCTAACCAACGAGGACACATAGGAATTTTGCGTTAGCTGTTTCCCCGATGTCAGCCGCTGCAAGACGCTCACTACCATCATAATCGTACTCACTGATTTGGACATCCAGTCCGTCAGCGCATGCAAAACGTACTCAAAGCCCTGTTTCTGAACACTGGGAGTAGTATTTATCCTCAGTCCATCCTTGACTAACTGCGCCTCAACGCAGGCCAATTTGAGCGACAAAACATCCTCGGGCTGCATGACAATAATGCCACACTTGGCTCTGCATTCGAGCACGTGCTTGTAGAAACGTTGGACTTTGTTTTCAAAGCTATACTGGTGCATCTCCGAGTCGCTCGCCTTCTCACGGCAGAAGGTCAGGAAGTGTACTGACTTATTGACCAGCCCACAGAGACGATCAGTCAGGATCTGGAGGGTCTGGGGTACCAAGGATTTTGGTACAATAACACGGACTAGCTGGTTGCCGTCAGCGAGCGCGGCTGCGCAGATGGGGATGATCACGGAAGATTTTCCCTCGCCCATGTTGACTTGCATAACGGTGTTTTTGCCCGACCGAGGGGACATCATTTCCTTCGCAATGTTGGCCTGGACTCGTCGAATGAGAAAGTTTCCCTCCAGCTGGTTTAGCAATCAGCAGAGCTGGATTTTCTCATCACAGGAGGCACACCTGAATCAGAAGCCAATCCGGGTGCTTGTAAAGATCCCGTTCGTCACATCCTTCGTCCTCCAGTTCTTTGTAAAGCTCTTCTTCAAGTTCGAGGCCGTCCACTGCAAATCGAAGTAACCTTCGTGCTCGCTGGACGTCCAGTGCAAGTAGGGCTAGTGAAATCAAGCAATCATTCCAGCCCTCCGAGAGCTCCGTAGGCGAGGTGGACGCGAGACATCGAAAAAGAATAAATGGGGTGATGCGTGGCCATTGACCACATTGTTCGAGTACCCGTTGGAACTTCGTTTTCGGGCTCAAAGCTGCCTTGACCATGTCTAGACTCTCGGTATAGTTGATCCTACACAGCATGTAGTATTTACAGAGTCTTTCGTTAGTGACTTTCCAGGTGATTCCGGCAGGATTCGAGGTCTGAAAGTGATGTGTGCTACCATGAAGTTGCGAGAGATATTGGTTTTGAAATTGAGGTGCTGTTTGATTTGTCCGAAGGGTGGAGAATAATTGATACAAGGAATTGATGTTAGGAGATGGAGAGGGACGATAATGGCATTCGACATGCAGCCCATCGTGAAAAAGCAATCGATCAGCGCGTTCTCGTAAATTCATTGGTGGCGACCGTTCAAGGAGCAGCTGGTGAAGTGATTGAGGCAACCAGGGGCGGGGTAACGCAGCGGAAACTGTAACCTCCGACGACGGAAACAAACGTAGCTCTTGCTGTAAATCATCCCCTCCGGCAAGTCCTGATTTATGGTCAGAACGGTCCGCGGATGCAAAGCGTATCTGAGGACTCTGTGATTTGGAAAACCACTGCTCGCCGACAGGTTGTTGACCGGCCAACCATATGAGAGAGACTGCTTCCTCTGTACCTGTCCGACCTGTCAATGGGTCGGGCCTCCATCCACTGCTGGTGAGAGCATGCAGACGGGCAAGGTACAGCCTGCTCTCCGCAGAAAAGGTGGAAATCCCTTTCAAACAACCAAGCTCTGGGTCCACTCGGTACGTGTAGTACTTGACGGGGCCTGAGGAAGGGAGCCTTACATAGACGTCATGACCAAGTTGCTCGACGGATTTACTATGCGGTATGATGATAAGTTTGGGAATTATATCCGCCTCTGACTCGGCTGGAGCTTTCGAGCGCAAAACGAGCCGATTGACAAGGCCAAACAGTGTTCCGATGAATTGATTTTCATCGTACACCATATCTTTAAAGTCGCAAGACTCAAGCTCGTTACCCGGGTTGATGAAGAATGACAATCCGTATCTGAGCAGTATGACGGACAATCGGAGTGATGAAGGCTGGCTCGCGTCAACTGGAGACGTGGTGATAATGAGATTTTGGGGAGTATCAAGACATTGCAGCCGATCTGAAACCATCTGCCAGGTTTGGCTTTGCTTGTCCACGAGGATTTCGTTTCCCCTCGTTACGCGAAAGTGTCCAGGCTGAAGATGAATCGTCCAATTGTCTGACGACGGTTCCCACAGTTTTTCGATAGGTCGTATCTCGATGTCGGATGTGGACTGATTGAACCAGGGGAAATGACCGGTGGCGATCGACGAAGGAAGATCTCTTTCCAAAACTTGACAAGGAATGAGCTCGAATATGTCACCGGTCTCTTTCCTTTGGGCACGAATGACAATTCGTCTCCACCTAAACCCAGCCGAGTGATCCTCTGAGTGGACCGCAAAGTGTACCTGAATATCTGATCAATGTTCTATTCCACACCACGAATGTACCAAACGGCCTACACGGTGTTCTGAAAAAACAGACGTCGTGACGAAATCCATTCCGGGCAGATCAGAGGAAACAACCATTGGTTTGTGCTTAGATGTGCGTCAAACAACCCGTCTCACGCTAGAACTGAAACGACCACATACGGTGTTGAAGAGTTTTTGGTACTCTTCGCTGCCTATCACGCTCTCTGGTAAATCCTTGTTTAGCGGGTGTCCATCCACCATAAGCGAGCCATCAAGCAAATTAACATGGACTGTTCGCGAGTACCCGTCTCTTGTCGGCGCGGTTTCACAAACTATCCACCGGGAATTTGGTGACTCCAGTGACTTCCACCGTTGAGGACTTGGTCGATAATCTGTCCAAACTATTTGAATAGCGCGGTCGATACCAGCATCTGAGGGATCAGCTTCGATTGCGTCCCTCAAGCTTGCTTCAACAACGAGAGAGAGACGACGATCTCGATTAAGAAGTACTTGCGAGTACGTGGAGGCATCTAATGGAGGTAAGTTACGTAACCAGAGCGGGAAAGGAGACCAGACGTACATGGAGACACAGGAGGACCAGCCAAGCATATGATCATGCTGCAGCAAAGGGCAATTTCAACGTCCTGTGAATCATGAAACAGCTCGTGGCTTGGAGTACAGCCTACATCGAAGGTGCTTCGGCAGACAGCAGCCATGTCCCGCAAAATCGCAAGACCGTTCTTGTCCTTGGTTGAAGGCTTTGACAGGTTATACTGCAAATCTTTCACCCAGCCAAATGTCTTCCTACGCACATTCAGAAGAAGCTGGATGGCCAGCTCTGAGATGTCTCCAGAGGATCTAGACGCAAGTATGCTGGCCAACAAGGAAAGTACGGCCATTGCTGGGCTATCTGATGAGCCCACTCCGATGTCAGCAAATAAGCCCTTGAGTTCTTCTAGAAGTGCGTGGCAAAATGAAGCATCTTGAAGATCTGCGTGCCAAAACAGCTGTCCAGTGCTATCGAGGGGACCGACTTGACTAGAAGCTTGAACCAGTAGCAAGTAAACTTCTTGGCGGCGAAAGTCGAGAGTTCTACTCCGCAGCTCCCGCAAAATGTTCAACCACTGCAGTGAACCTCCACTACGCAAGTGTGCAAATGCAAGAAATTCAGGTAAAGGGATATTGTGGTGACAGTTCGCCTGGGCGGCCAAAACCTCGTTGGACGTGTGTGTGGTGTTGTCGACATACTGTTGCATCCCTGAAGCGACATGTGGTCCCCCTGGCAGTTGGTACGCATTCTTAACACAGTCGAGGGAAATCCCACTGTAATGATAATATAGCTCGTTCCAATGTTGTGGAGCTGTAGGACTCGAATATAGGGAGAGTGAGCGCCTGCGATCAACTAGAACATGAGGCTGCAGCGCAAGAATATCGCGCACTCGTACGAGTTTGTTATCCCATTTCGCAGCCTTGTCTCTTTTGACGATCCAATGAGTGACAGAACGCCATATATCAAAGGACACTGGGCATCGCAGCTCGAACACCACAACCTTGGCATGTAACGAATCGGGAGGTAATGTTCCTGCAATTTGAGATTTGAGATGCTGAAGATCCGGGGAATTGTCGTAATAACGACATGGAAAACTGTCTTCGGTGAAGTCATTCGAGAATGCTGACCATCCAGGTTGGGCATGAGCATTCCGGGAATAGATATACTGGAATGCACGGTAAAGGCGGTGAATGTTCGCAGTATCGGGTAACAGTATACTGCGAAGGAGATTCCTGGATATTTCCGGTGAATAATTGGAAAGAAGAGGAATCTCCTTGACAACAAGCTTGTCAAGAACTATCCAGAGCTCGATTATCGTCAACAGCATAACAGAGAGATGGTCGTTATCAGTGTTGGCATATGTGGAATATGTGGTCAGTGCTGATGAGTGATATCGGTGCGATAGCTCTTCAAGCTGTTCGCAAGCCTCGTCGAGATCCGTGATACAAGAAATCCACCCATCAATACCCTCCGCAACAGCCTGTTCAATGTCGTAAAGCGTGACGTGGATGTCTGCACGACTCCATTTTCGATGAGAGTCATCAGAATCAGGAAAAAAATCGTCGGAATGGGACAAGAAAGCATCTAGAGTCCCTCGAGAGTGGTGATTGGAACAAAACGACATATGTGGGAAGTCAATGTCACGATCTGCGAGAGAGGTTGAGATGTACTCGTGAATGTGGAAGAGAGAGGGACGGGTATCTTTGACGAAATCGAGCTGTGAGGGATTCCATGGCAGGGTAGAGGATCTGGTAGCCTGTAACCGCTCCCACCTCTTATCAAGAACTTGTGAAAGTCTAGCACAAGTGTGCATTACTTTGTCCTGAAGCCACTGAGGAACAGGAGAAAGCTTCCGAAAGCGTCGCAGGATCTTGATTGACATAGAATGAATCAAGAAGTTGGAAAGACCTCCGTCAATAGCTTGGTTTGCGAGGTCGCACATCAAGAATAATATGAAGCTTTTGTAGACACCATGGTCATGGTCGAAAAGAGAATGATCGAGGGAAGATTGGATGGCAACTTTGATGAGAAACCATAGGTCAGAGCGAGACCACGTGGACAGTACATCGACACTTTCATGATGAGAGGCATATTGGCTGACAACAGTTGGGCAGTCAAAATGTTTATTAATGCGGTCGGTTTCAGCAGGCTGACCAGCAGTCTGCAACATGCGCGTAAGTAGCTCTTCGCTCGTGCCAGAGAGGAAAACTGCAAGTTGAAATCGGAAGCTTGAATCATCGAACACAATATTGGGGATGCGGATAGCTAGGCCGGTACGAGAGCGTACTACGTCTCTCTTGTTGGTAAGGTCACGAACTGTATCGAGTGTCTCGTACAGAGTGAACCCATCTTGCTTCCGAAATATGACTCCACAAGTTGCATCTTGATACGGCGAGGGAAATGCAAGCACATCTACGAGTTCTCAGTAAACATATCGACCATGAACATAATAGCCCACCTCCGAACTTCATTCCTCCAAGCTGAGAGATGATCTGGTTCCAATGCAACTCTCCGGCCAAGTAGGAAGGCCCTCCACCATTTATATAATCCGAAACCATGGAGGTTGGCGAAGGTGGTTCAGCCTCATGGCCGAGAGCCCGCAGGAAGTCAGTGAGCAGCTCCTCGCGTGCTCCACAGAGGAAGCCGGCGAGTTTATATCGAAAATTTTCATCGTCAAAGACTTCATTGTCAACCGAAATAGCTCGCTCAGGATGTGAGAATACCACTCTCACGCTTTCTGCAGAGGGTCGGATTGCATTGACCGCCTCGTAAACAGTAAAACGCTCCTGCTTCCGAAATATAACGCCACAAGTTGCAGTATGGGCCGGCGTAGGAAACACAAGAACGTCTTAGAAAGGGCCCTCAGCCAAGACGCAAATATCTTGAACATGAACGCCTACCTCCGACCGTCATATCACCAAGGAGTGAAACGATATGGTTCCACAGCAACTTTTTATTCTTGGTGACATTTTCGAATCCCATGTGCCTAATTTCCCGCTGCCATGGTTGAGTAGGCTCAATGATTGTCTGCAAGGTCTTCAACATCTTTGTAATGCGAACCCAGTGATCATGATGTTTGTGGTCATCATCGACGTATTCTCGAGTGTAAGCAAGTGCGCTTGCGTGCACTACACAAGCTAGCGCATGTGTATTCCTTTGACTATAGTCATCCTTTCCGGGAGGGTACATGGGAGAAAAGATGTGGTTGACAACGTATTCCAATGACGAGCCCGCATTGGACAGAGACCCGTGGTCAGAAATGACGGATGAAAAATGGACATTGAACGGAGAGTCGTCTTCAACAGTAGATGAAAAATTGTGCACATCAAGCGAAAGATCATCATGATCAAAGATAGAGGAGAACATACGAACACAGGGTGACCGACTCGCCGGGATTGGTAGATGGGTGGGTTGGGGGAAAGCGGAGTTTCAAGCAACATTCTCAATTTTCGCCGTCGCTCAGTGCCATCCACTGTGCTTCGACACAACGTGCTCAATGGTGTGTCACAGCATGGTCACGTCATGTGATGTTCGTCGAATTTGCATGTCATCTACCTTACTAGGATCTGCATTGCCCGGTCTGTGCGGGAAGAACGACCGTATAAAATCAGGATGAGGTCGCGACGGAAGACAGCGCTCCGTTTAATGTCAAGGAAGGAGAGTCCATTCTGTCCTGTGCCCTGGTCTGTGGAAGTCAACTACGTCTTTTGTTTCTCATCTACCCTCTCATTTACTCGCTGGTTGTGCTTCTCGCACCAGTCCTCCAGCCGTACTGTCAATTCTAACGCCAGTGCGACACGATACCCCGTCATGCCCACCAGCGACACAGGCTCTGGTGACGAGCTCCTCAGGCGTACTCCAAGTCGTCGAACGCAACCCTTTTGAGGTGTTTCCGAGGTCGATAATTGGACTCAATGAGTGCAAAATTACCACAGCAGGACGCATCGTCCTCGCCGTCTCGTCGGAGTGGACGTGGGCAAAGTCGCGAGGGTGGGTGACGCGGACGGTTCCGCATATAAACGGGCAAGGTAAGGATTCAGACGAGGAGATGATGTCAAAGAGGATGGACACGGAGCTTCTGGCGCAAGGTTACTCCGAGGGTCGACCTAGTGCGTCTGCCAGAATGGGCGAAAACTGGACCGCGTCGTCTGGAGATGTGCAGGGGGCGCATACATTGACGTCTGCGAGCACGAACATATCTTTGCAGAAGCCGCCGCCGCAGATCGAGTCCCTCTGCGTCTCCGTCCACTTCCACTCACCAACCCCCGATCACGCAGCACGGACCCAGGTGCACGCAGCATGTCCAACGAGCTCGTCCGGTCCACAAACGCCTGTTCTTCATTTTGACCCCAACCCTGGCGCGTCAAATCTGCCATGATCAAGCCCTGGTTCTGGATGTGCTTGCTATCATGGCCATTTCCATTCGTCTCGCGCCGCGTTTGCCATGTGTGTCGTGCGTGCGCGAGGTGGACCTGCAGAGACTTTGAGCGGGTCAGATACTGCGATTGCGACTGATCGGCGGAGCCAGGTCAGACCCTGGCGATTCGGACGGGCCCTTTCGACAATCTCGACGAAACCGCCCAGTCCAGCGACAGGCCCGCACGACAATCTAGGCTAAATACCCCTCAGACTCTGACGGGCCCCTTCGACAGTCTCCGCCAAACACGCTGAGTTCACCCACCAGCCTGCCCGGCAATCTCGGCCGAACATCCTTCATATTCAGATGAGCCTATTCCACCGTCTCGGCCACATACAGTAACCTCGCATTCAAACAGGCTTGTGCGACGGTCTTGGCCAAAATCCACCAACCCATCTCGACCGGCCCATTCGACAATCTCGGCCAACAACTGCTCAGACTAAGATAGGCTCGTTCGACAGTCTCGGCCACAAATCCCCTGTTCACTCACTGGCCTTCTCGACAATCTCGGCCAACACCCAATACCCCTACACCTGGCCCGTGTTCGGCCCGGCAGACACTCTCGGGCGATCTTATGACGGGCTCGTCGAGCCACTCGGTACGAAGTGACTACATGGGCTCCCACGAAGTCGCCGTTGGGCCCTGGAGAACCACAAAGCCGCGTGTGGTGACATAGCCTTTTAGGAACATGGTGGATGGCATGCCACTGCGAGGCGCTCGTCCGAGTCAGAGACTCATTTTCGAACCAGGAAAGAGCCAGATCTGACCCGTATTTTTTTCGATTCGTACTGCTAATGTGAAGTTCTACTTTAATGAGTGAAACACGGTGGTTGCTTGCTGAAATTACTTGCCACCTGGCTGCATAGTCACGTCAATGTTCCAACCACCGCCGATATGCTGAGTCACTCGGTTATTATTGCTTGCCTTCATATTGTGCCAGACGACTTTCTGCACCAGTGGTAACAGCAACTTGCCCTGTAGACTTGGCGTCGTGAGTAAGATTCTAGTAGTGATAGGATGCTGAGATCTTGCCCGTGACACAACTCAACTTTTTTATTCTGGCAAGCTGAGTCAAAGGTGGGCCGGGCTTACCCGACCACTGACGACTAAAACACACAAAATATTTCATGTTTGGTATGGAAATCAGGAAACCACAGACGACAACGCAAAGCAAGAAAAAAAGGTATTCATCCTACACCTAGGCACCGAGATGAATATACAAAATCCGTTGATCCAATGGTACATCCACGCTTCGCATCGTCTTGTTCAACGCATAAGCTGCACGGGTATAATCGAGACGCCCAGACGCGTCCACCACATGCTTGTAAAACATCGACGTGATCTTCTTCGTCTCTTCGTCGCCCACCGCCCACATCGTGCCGACCACCGAACGGAACCCGATGAACTGCATTGCCGCCGCGAGATGAATCACTTCATCCGGACTGTCCTTGTCACCGACGGTCGTATGGCACGCCGACAAGTACGCAAACTCGGGATTCTTCAAATTGCACCCCATGATGCGCTGGATCGTAAAACGGCCGTCATGGAGCGCAAACGCCGACTCGAACGGTTGCGTCCGGTCTGGGAGACCGTGGCATGCAAAGTGGACCCATTCGTTTCTGTCAAGCGCTTCAACGACCCTCGATATACACGAATCCTCTGCATCGATGCGTGTGAAGGGGACGAGGTCGCTGACGAGCTGACCAATGCTCGCTAGTTCAGCTGTTACGGAAGGCAATTCCCTCTCACCAGCAGCCTTGGCTTGACCGATTGCAACAAAATGCTTCTCCTCTGTTGCAGAATGGGACTGTCTAGCACGGATGAGAGCAGTCAGGGTTGGAGTATAGGATGAAACATAGAGATCAGGGAGATTATGTTGACCCTTCCTGTATGGACCAGCAGCGTGCAAGGGCAGCATGGAAAACTCTGCGGT
>JBBPJL010000604.1:0-15425 GCA_038088675.1 Xanthoconium separans | reverse complement strand
GGCACCTGCAATGCTTTTGCAGCCTGGAGCGCGTTATCCTGTCCTCCGGACATATACGCCGCTCCAATGATAGCCTCCGTCACATCCGCAATTGTCTTAGTCAACATTATTGTCAACACCAGTCTTCTCCAGCAGGGTGTCCGTAAATACCTTGTCGCCTAGCCACTGAATCACATTGTCGTCTCGTAATTTCTTCTTCTTCTTCTTGGAGACAGTATTCGCATTCTTCTCTTCGTCTAAAGCTGAGTCCTGTTTTCCCTGCAAGGTATCCGCCGTGATATCAATTTCATCTCCGCTGCCTGCAGGGTCTGCTATACTTGACGCGGGCAGAGGATCAACGATGAAATTTGGAGGATACCACAGCTTGTGGCTAAATGGTTTGCTTTGGATATACTGCGGTAAACCTATCCGATCAGCATTTTGCATCAACACTTTATTGCTGATGATGCGTTGGCGTGCAGCGTGCAGGGCTCCCTCGTGTTGTGCTGGGTTGGTAACAAAAACGTAGACGGACGCGAGATATTTCAGAAATGAATCCCCTACGACACCTACATGAACCAAGGCGCGAAAAGGTGAGGCGAGTAATGTCAAACTAACCAAAAAATTCCAATCTTTCGTAATCAACTTCAAACCCTGCGGAGGGTGCGGAAATGGCGGATAACAGAAGATTCTCGTGGATTGAATACCCGAATAAGTTGGCATTGAGCTCGTGCACAATCAAGAAGTCTTCTATCCGTCTCGTAATGGAAGGAAGAAGAAGTGCAGTCCGAAAGGTGCTGCTCAATAACGTCAGTATTCGGGAGCGGCACGCAAGTGGCAAGATTGAGTTCGTCACCTTGCAGGAATAGTAAACTTGGCACTCAGCTCCGGAATTAAGTCTGGGAGAATGTCAGCATCCCGAGGTCGTCAGGGTTGGATCACACATACATTTAACTGCCGCTTTAGCTGTCTCTGTGGCGGCGACCCTCGCGGTCGGATTGAGGTGATTCCCAGTCATGGCAATCCCGGACACCTCTATGAGGGGCTGCGAGTAATCCGACAATCCTTCGAAACATTTCCGCCTGGCCTTGCAATATTCAATCAAATTCGCATACTCTGCCTCTCGCTCGAGGAACCGTGAGCGAAGTCGACTAGAGCAGTAAATTTTTCCTACTCACTGGGCTGTCTTCAGGTTTGCTCAAAGGGGTCATGTCCTGCCGTACATGTGCAACATAATACCGCCGGGTGAATTCTACCGACCGGTCTTGTACGACCGTGTCATGTACCGCCTCCGGGCTTGTGCGAAGTTCCTCTAGATCGAATTTCATCATCCACGTATCCTTGGCGAGTTCAATGGTATCCCATGATATGTAATCCGCGAGGTGAACTGGATCCAAGGATAGAACATCTACATGTCCAGGAAGCTTGAGCGGTGCGAACATGTATGCCATCCTTTCCAAGGGACAAACGAGCGGCTTGTTGGCGATTGCTCGACAAACCCTTAGGGTAAACAGGTGAAGAGCCTCCATGCGCTGCTCATCTACTTCGAGAGGTGGTGCGCAAAGGTTTCCCACGCTTTCTGGCATTCCTTGGAAGAAAAGACGAAAGGAAGGGATACGAGGCAGCGGTTGACGGGTTAAGAGCATGATTGGAGCGTAATCCGGTCGGTCAATGTAGATGACGAAAGGAAACAAACGACGCTTGTGGAGACGAATGGAATTAGACCAGAATAAAGACCGCTTGCGAGGATAACAACGATTTCCAGACGCTTTGTCGGTGGCAAGTGCAGCTGAGACGTCTACGTCGGAATTGAGGTCGAGCTGAGCCACTGGGAACAGGTCGTTCAGGAATACGCCATGCTCATACAGTTGTACGCAAGCTTCATATGCAGCCGATCGGCGAGCGTGAGTAGGTGTCGAGCGACTCGGCCCAACTACATGGTCAATGGGTAGGCCAACCGGAAGCGTCACAGTACAGACCCATGCTTGATGGTCTGGGGGAACAGAAACTTCTCTCGTGATCAATAGCGGTACACCAGAGGAGTCAGCCTCCTGCCTGACGGAAACGAAACAATAGAGAGCCTCGAGAGCCTCGTTTTCATATAATCGCCTTCCAGTTACTGGCTCTTCGATGTAGGGCCACAAGCCCATGTCGGGTTCGTCGCCGGACTGGAGATCGAGGCGATTTTCCGTCAGGGGGGAAGGTGGAATGGGAACCCCTCCACGATGAATGATTACGTGAATCCACCTTTCATCGAATGCTCCTTCCGAAAATCGCGACAACACTTGGCGGTGTTTATCATTGCCATTCTCTACCATGTGAACAAGACGACTGGAGGGCAGGCATGCGTAAGTGCACGTATATGCAAACGATAACTGGCTCCCGATGATATCATATCTGTAAAAGATCAGACACATATCACTACTCGAAACAAGACACCAACCTGACAACAAGCAAGGCGGGAGCAAGATCCAGATCCTCCGACGTTTTCGTCAAAATCAACAGGTTATACTTCCCGGTTTCGAAACCCCGTCGTATGTCAGCCTAAACAGTGTTGAATACTCGATGGTATGGATGAAGTGATGAACATACCTGGTAGTGAGCATCGATCACAGGAAGGTTGCCAGTCACAGCAAATGGACGCAAGAATTCCAGGCCATTGGTCATTACACGCAACAAGTCAGCCATGATAGTCGCAATGCAACTGTAGCGTACTAGGCAGGATAACCAAAGACGAAAAGATGCGACGGAGAGATTACTCGCCTAAAATGATGCCACGGAAATTATCTCCACAAGGTTCGTATGCCGTCAAAACCTGAACCAGCCGAGCGAACTTTGGTGTAATATTGAAACCCCGGGAAGAGGAATTTGTATTTGGCAGTGAAAAATTCCAATTTTCGATGAGGCTCTGGATATCACTCGCCTCCTTCTCTACAGGGTCACCATTGCAACGTTCTGGTATCATTCCGACCCCCTTCAATGCGCGACGCCAGACGAGATCACTAGCGCAAGAACCCAACTCTTGCATTGCGCGATGTGCGTCCTTGAACAAGGACTTACACATGCCCCCAGTGGGATCTAATTGATGGATTTCCTGTGCGAGCTTGCTTTGTGGCCCAGCCTGAGCAGAGTCATACTGTATGACGACTTGTAAGGGGCGAAGTCGCCGGGGAGTAGAGTAAGCCGTCTTGGCGATGAGCAGGCGTTCCAATACCTCAATATCAGCTCTTGTCATCGGTGAACTGAGGGCAAAAACTCTGGGCTTCACGAATATGCTCGGACTGCGGCAGAACCATTCCAAGACACTAGTCAGTGGCAAACCCTCCCGTAAAGTCGAATGAGCCTCAGTTATCACAATAGCAAACAGGTGTGAAATTGTCCAGATCCCCTGAGTGATGTGACTGAGCAGTGTCTGGAAATAAGCTGTGAGTATCGTGAGGAGAACGACAACCAGCCAACTTGCATGGACGGAACATACGACAACCTGGTTTGAAGATAGGTCTGGGGTGTCAACGTCACCGTCGCACGAGGCGACTCGCAAGCGAGTCCTGATGGCTATCTTTGTTGCCAGTTCATCGACAAGGACATCGTTTCTGAATCCATGTTACGGACGTCGCTGGAGATAATTTATGGGAAATGGCGTACGGGACCACCACTACGGACACCCGTCGACAAGAAGAGTCTCTATTTGGGGATGCAGTCAGGCTCTCAGTAGCCCACGTCAAGAATTTGGACGACAAATCGGTGACATCTAGACATGCCAGTGATGTTAGGAACAGAAGATCACTTGTGGGCGAGTGACAGTACCATCTGAGCGATTGTATATAACGATCGCTATGTGACCGTCAGTAAGGTGAATTTGACGTCTCAACGAGCTTACTATTGCGAGTCTTTGCGAATTCAAGTAACTCATCTGCGGAGGCAGAGATGAATGGAGAGTGCTTTTGACGCGGTTCGGAAGCGCGAGTTTTTGCTCTTTTCGAAGACTGGGAGTCATCATCTTGATAACTTGCCTTTCGTGCGCGCTTCAGAAACGCTTTACTTAAATCAAGTTCCGGGGTGAAATCAGAAGAAGAAGTTTGAGGGAGAGCAGTGGGAGTGTCAACGTCGAGTTCTAACGGTTCGTAATCTTGAGAGTCAAGAAGCGCTGGACGTGAAGTTTCTTTCCAGACCTTGAGCATCAGTGCAGAACAGTAGTGGTTGAACGTCGCTGTTCCGTAGCTGTATCTGTAAGTATTACCGTGACTCACTTGCCGTACAAGGCAAAAACGCCCAAATAGGGACCATGACGAACGAGCTCGAGCGTTACTGGGCCACGCATTAGAACGTGAACATGGTGAACAATGCTCCGATGATACTCTCGCTTGCAGAGCAACTCTCCTCAGAACCTTCGTCGCTGAAACCCATTCCACGGCATCAGCTACGTTCCGAGCTCTGTCTTCCTGTACGACTCCCATCTACAGGTTCGTACGTTCACCAGTCAGTCTACATTATCCCCAACATTTCTCAAGCTTTTTTGCAGCGCGAAGCTAGCCAGGCTGCTCCAAAGGCCATTCTTCGCCAATTGCGTCGTAGCCCTACACCACCTCCTAGTCCTCCACCGTCTGAAGAGCTTGAGGATAGCTCAATAACTGAAGGACGAGATGATATCTCACCAAGTGCCTCTCCGACATCACCAACCACGCTAGCAAGTTGGAGCATTAACATACCAAAGTTTTCTTCGGCCAAAACATGGAAAGAGCCCCAGGTATGCTCATCTCGTCTTCATTGTTCCTATGATTCCTCACCGGTGACACCGCCAGCCCTTTGAGGTCTTCAGGGCTATTGAATGTAAAGATATCATATTTCTTATGGAAGTTCGAGATAGATCGTTTCCGGTTAGTTCTGAGCCTGTGAAATGTATGAACCACCTGATAACAAAGACCAGCTTCTTTTGCGCAAAACGGGTGATGCTACTCCCCTTCTTCACGCCATGCGGATAGGTCAGTCACACAGAGATGTGGCAATAATCCTTCTTGGCGCCTTTTCGCGTTGGATAAATCACCTTGACGATAACGAAGTTCAACTACCAAAGACTAAAATTATTTTGAAAGCTCTGAGTACGAGGAATAATTCTCGCCGTTTCGTTTACTTATTGAGAACTAGGAACAAACCTCAAGCTTGCGATTGATTATGGTCTGCACAAGTCACAGAGCGATCTGATAGCTTCCTTCTTGCAGACATTGGTTATGAGTGAAGGTGACAAGTGGGTTCGAGCCCAGGTCTCCACTGTTTCACTTGCATTACGGTCGGGTACGGCTGGTAAACCTGTTAATACAGCTTCCGCTGCAGTACGAAAGTTCACGACCAAGGAGCTCAGCAAAGCTGATGCAATAGCTTCACTCGAGGATTAGTGAGTGGAGGTTCACCCTTTGCAAGTATCTTGCCTTGAGATCGTCTCATTAGCGTGGCCAATGCTACGGCTGATCTTCTGCTTCTCAGCGCCTGGTCAATGACGCTTGAAGTTATTGACGGCGAACAAATTCCAGTAAGCATTCTCTCAGCAGCTTTTCTTCATGGCGTTCACATCATACAGTTTTATTACTTTGCGCGGGATGACAGGGTTTTTAGGGCATTTGCTGATCGCATTGATACTCATCGAAATGCAATCCATCACCATTTGAACCGTCGTTTGAAGTGGCAGTTGCGCCTGTTACGCCAAGTACTTGATGGTCGTAATACCACTTATTCGGCATGTGTAAAGTTCTCTTTGTACTATAGTACGCTGATGCAATATTCCAGGCCAAGATCGAACTCCTTGCAGGCGAGCTCGACCAAGGGGATGGTGTTTGATCGATCAAATTTTGTGACGGCACCTGTAATGCATTCGACTTTTTCACGCATATGAAGCTGATTGAAACTGGGTGCTGGTCAATGTTTGTGGAGCAAAGGCATGCTTGTACAAGGTACCCTCTGGACTCAAAGCCATATCCAACAGGGCGTATCATCAAGCAGAGAATGAAACTCACTGCAATGTTATTTGTATCTCTTCTGAGTGCCTTATGCCATGTGGGCCTTTCATTCTACCATACCCAAGGATGCACTTGTCTGTGGCACACATTGTCTAGAGCAGAATTCTATTGGTATGTATGCTCAACTTCAAAGACCGTCTTGTGCGATATCAAGGTATAACCTGAAACTCAAAGCAATAGCTTCATACCCGTCCACCATGCCCAACCCCCTATTAGAACGAGGCTGAGTAGTGCAAAAGATAGCTTGAGTTGGATGACCGTATACAACCAAACGGTAGCAAACTGAGGGCACTGGTGATACGCATGCATGAGCCAGATCCATTGCTAACTCTGAAATCTATGTTGTCACCTGGGCTATATTCTTCAGCCAAGATCCACGGTTGACAAGCCATATCATGCGCGGGCCAACAGCAAGGGAAAGTAAAAACAATCCAAGCTGTGTCATCGCATTGTTCTTGCGTCGATTGGCTAATCCATTTCCGTAAATTTTTGACGGGGGAGGGGAATCTTAAACCGGTTGACTCACTATAGAACATGAAGATTGCCATAACTTGCGGTCAAGTGAGTATTTCACTACCATTTTGCTTAGCTAGGAAACGTACTCGGGAAGGTATTTATGAGTCTGTTCATGATGTCACTGAAGGGCGGTTGTTTCGCGTACTGGTGGTGGATCAAGCTTGTAATTAGTGGGTGGTTGTTAGAGCAAGCACTGGCGTGATTATGCATCTCCGCACTTACATGTCCATCATGACGAGGAAGAAAGTGTGCGGCATGATGATCATGAGTGCATTGAAGATCTCTTCGACGAGTGGGGATGGACCATCATGTTCTTCCGCAGCTGTCACTGGTGGCGTCGTCGAGAGATCTGTGAACCTCTCAAGCAACCCGCTTTTTCGTATCAGTCGCCATTTCTCATCTTCGGGTATTTCTATGAGAGGTTTCTGTTCTGTAGGTGATTTGACCATGCTTTTCCGGGTTTTCGACATGGGTGTAATGTGCAATACAGCAGGCCAAACATGTTGTTACAACCTCAGGTGACTCCTCCACATGACGGCACAAATTGACAAGGAGAAAGAGAGGCTCCTCGGCATACTGGACGCTCATGGCCAGCAATTTCTGAGCGCGTTTGATATTCCCGCTGCTCCAAAACACGTCGCGAACTCAGATGGGTCAGAGTCTGGGGAAGAATGGGCAGGGTTCAATTCCTCACTCAACAGAGGGACTTCCGAGACAGATTCAAATGACGAACACGATGGTGTGTGTTTCAAAATCATCCAAAGTCCCGTCTGACAGGTCGTTTTGCGGATACAGACAATTTTGCCGCCAGTTCAAGACATGCACAAGATGTGACGGTATTCCTAGAATCACGGAAACAACCTTCAGCCGGCCGTGCGGCTAAGGAATTTAGGAAATCATTCATGGTACGCCAGTTTCAATGTTGCCAACGTCATTCTTAACTTTTTGTCAGTCCTCAAAGGTATCCAACATCACCCCATCTTCTATGCAACTCGCAACCAAGGAAAGAATACCTGACGGAGAGTCGGATGATGAATTGTACGTGACCCTCGTTATAACGTTCATGTACGTCGCTTCCGTTCTGATTTGTTGGAAAGCACGAATATCCAGAACGACGCTCTCCTCCATCGTTTAGTACACACTAAATTACTCTCAGGATCACTCAACCCGGAACTCAATCTTAATCATGCTCAGAGGGGAAATGCTGTGGCTGGTCGTATTCTAGAGTTGGCTGGAGAGGCCAAGTTCGGTAAGGGCGAAGGCGTCTTCCGTCAACAACAGCGCAATAAAGCAGCAAAGCACGTACGAGATGGCTTGACTCGGAAAAAAATAGAGCGAGATAAGAGGGCACTTGAAGAGGTATTGTTCACGTGGTTACACTCGATGTTTGTTGACCTGGTCGCAGGCCAAAAATTTAGGCAATTATCATCATACGCTCAAGCGAATCTATGACTCGAATCCGTCTTCCACGCGAAAGAAGAAGCGAGCTAGAGGGCTAGGAATGGGCATCGGGAAATTTGTTGGAGGAACTTTGAAGCTTAGTCGAGAGGAAATCGCGTCGGTGACAAGATCAGGGAAACGGCTACAGGATAGCGGTCGTCAGGGAATACGTGAACGGCCATGATGAACGCTGAACTTTGGCCTGCGCCAACGACTCAGCGCTGCAGCTGTCTACTGCAAAATCGAATTGCATAACACTAATGTTAGTCGAGACGAGCATGAGGATACATGGTACAGTATCAGAGTCATAAGTACAAAGAATGGCAACTTCAGACATGAAGAGCCTGCAGCCCACTACTAATCTCTGCTTCTTCGTCCTGGTGCCGCATAGAGGAATGCGAGGCTGCATAATCTCTCCCCGATCGTCTATCATCGAAGATGGAGCTTTGCGTGTCTTTAGCTCGTGGAGTACAAATAAACAACTGTACGACTTACTTCGAAAATTGTTGAAGTGGTCTCTCTAGAGACACTTGACTGACCCTGTGCGACGCTTGAGAAGGGACTCTGTCTGGGTATCCCTCCGGCCTTCCATGATGTCTGTATTCACCATCCTCTCGGTATCCATCACGTTCTCTGTCGCCTCCGTGATCTCTGTACGTGTCAAAATCCCTGTAACCTTTGTGATCCCTATGTTCGCTGTAGTTCGGATAGTCAGCGTAAACTCGGTGATCTCGGTGATCACGCCTCTCTCTTTCGCTGTGGTCAGGGTAGTCCCTATGATCTGGGTAATGATCATAATTCCGTCTACGTGTGGGGTCAGAGCGATAACTGTGAGATGAATAACCCCTATCATGTCTGAGAGCATTCTCAGATGCCAGATACCAGTCAGACTCCGCGAGCATATCTCACCTGGAATGGCTGGAATGGGGGTAAGTATCGATTCGTATGATCTGAGGTTCACTATACCCTCGATGAGAGCCTCTGTCGTAACCATCATACCTACCCATACACTTAATGGTGATGACACTAGGAACAAGTTGTCCTCACCTGTATAATTCCCTCCCATACTCGTCCTGAACCACGAATGGACCTGGACGTGTTGGCCGGGACCTTCCACTGAAGTCCCCGACTCTGAAGTATAACAACATTAAGATGTGTGAAATAGGCAGAATGGCAGCATTACCTGGTTATTTCATTCCCATATTCATCTTGAAATATCACGTTCATCCCGCCTGGGATGATATAGTAAATGGGCCCCCCTTTCCCGTACCCATCAGTACGGCGGTGTCTATCAAGATAGACTCCTTGATCGTGGCGTGAGTGGACCTTTCAGAGAAAGCCACGTCTCAGCCTCATCGAAATAGAGCAATAGTGAATGTCGTGCATTACCTCGTAGGGGCGGCTGCCGTAGATATCCGTCGGTGATCTCGAACCTGGTAGATAACTCCCAGAGTAGTTACGGGGGAGTGGTGGTATCTATGAGGAAGTCGTCAAGGTTAGTCCCATCAACCGTCAATGAGAGGGAGTGGTATACATACTACTCTCTCGCTCGGATGCATCGAGGGTGGAGTACGCAAGGCTTCAATAGTGTGGTCACTCCCAGATGCGGATGACCTGCTATGGGACGGGTTCATGACTATCGCTTCATCGGGGTGGACCCGCTCTCCGCGACCACTATGGAAAGAACCCGCGTGCTGCAGTGGTGGGGGCCGATCCAACAACCTTGGAACGTCATGCAGTCTTTCGGTATGCTCGCGATGTTCCCGTTCAGACGACGTCTCCGAAACAGGGCTCTCAAGTGCGGGTCCGAGAGGTGGCATAGCGGGATTCATCTTGCCAGGTCGCGCATTGAGGGCGCCCCCCATCACCGCATCAGGACTGTCGACTCGAATGTACCCCTCATGATAGTCTTCTGCGTCAGTTGGGGCCCGTGACGGCAGCGGAGTGAAAAGCTGGGAATACAGGCCTGTGAAGAAGGAAGATGTAGTGAACCAATGCGGGTGCTTACGGGCTCTCTTCTCTGCAGTTGGTGGGTCAAAGATGAGTCCATGAAAGATCCTGAACGGCTCACCTTTGTGCTCGATCTTCTCAAGAGTCGGGGTTGTGATCGCATTATCGACTCTGGCTGAATGTCGACGTCCTCCCCCGGTGGATAACCTTGGGGATATTCATTGTATATGCTGGGATCACCACGATGAGCGCGATTGCGAGAACCAGAGAATGCCTTGAACATGTTGAAGGGCATCCTCAAGGCGCGAGTGATGCTTTGAAGTGGTCCCCTCGTTTAAGAATAGACGCGAGGTGAGCACGAGGCAACCATATGGCTGGGCGTGGGCGAACCAATATTTGATTGATACCAGCCATCCTTCGAAGGGGATTATCAGCAACGAGGCTCGTCGACTGTCAACTACAACAACTAACGTAGACAATTGCGAATGAATAAATAACATGTCTTCTGTTGCTCGTTTCGTACCAAGAAAAACCGTCAAACCGGTGTGTCCACTCTAGCCCACTCGGAAACATAGGGATACTTATGTAAAGTTACCGAGCGCAAGATCATATACACGTCCAGCCGCATCACTGACACGCCACCAGCCACCAGGAAGCCGTGACCTATTAGGACATCAGGCTGTTGAAAGTGCCACCTTGATGCTGGAGCTGCTTCACTTGTCCAAGGGCAAGAGCGACTTTACCCATCGCTTCCGCAGTTGCTGCTACACTAGCAGGATCCAAAAGACTGGGATTGGTGCATGTCATAGTAAGTCTCTCGGATAACGTTCCGAGTGCAAACTCCAATGCCTGGATAGACGCATCCAGAGGTACGGAAACCGCTGGCACAGCAGCGACCTGTCCGCTACGATAAGGATTAGTCGCGAAAGGCTCGTAGATACTTGCCAGCTGAGTAGTTCGCATCTCTGAGCTAGCCCGGCGGGGAAGATTCACTGTCAGCTAGTTGCAGTGTCAGAGAAGCTCTCTGAGTACTTATAGCACAGTCACCTTGGGAGTCTGCAGAGGGGGATCAAGAGTAGGAAGCTGGATTGGTTGTGGGCTGTTTCGGGAAGTAATTCTGCTTCTGTCGGACTGTCCTGGTTGCTGGGATCCCCTAGCTAGTCCATGTTCAGATACCGGGGCTGTTGCCGAAACGGGGACAAGACGCTGCCACCCTTCCGAGTCCTCGGTAATGTATATAGTACCACATATAACGCATTCCTGTTAGGAGGATATTATACGTAATGAACAAGTTTGCAAGATCATCACAGACCTTGCGAGGATCTTTGTCAATACCTGTCTTCGGTGGCCTGACAAGTGGAACGCCATAACATCGTGTGTTGGGACACTCTTCTGCTAGCATTGCCCATCCCTTTAGCAAACGCTTCCCAATTTCAGTCGAGGCTTGATCTGATTGCTGGCGACGTCGAATCATGTCTTCAGTTTCAACTGGAGGGGCAAAAGTGGGTGAACTCAAGGTGCTGGAGAGATCCGTCGGTGGGGTTGATGGCCGCGAACCAGGTGATGTGGAAGGAACGGTTGAGGATGATTGAGACTCCACTCCGTCACTCCTGGATGACTGAACTTTGTCGCAGGGGTAATGCCTCTAGTAACATGATGACAAGGAACAGGCTCACTTTCTGGAAGCCCGTCGCAGTTGGCACAGTAGCGAACGATACCGTCAGGCGATCTGAGTAAGGGTACCCCTCTGCAAGGGGGCGCAGGACAAAGGGAATCTGTGAGCACCTGAGGTATCATTCCTGTGAGTGGGATTCCGCTGAAGGATCGGGACCATACCCATCCTTTCAACATGTACTCTCCGAGTTTATTGGACACGTCGACAGTGACCCTACTCATAATACTGAGACGGAATTGATATGGGCGGTTCAAAGTCCGTCCGTGGTCGTAAGTGTCCGATAAAAATGAAATGAATCAGTTCGCGCGCAGTACGAGATGAAAAAAAAAAAAACCTTACGCTAGCGCTGGGATGTTGGGTCAGTGACTGAAAGCACCACAGTACTTAGGCAAGGCGCGGGTTCGGGCAGTGCGATCAGAGCGTCGGTGAGCACGTGACATTCGGACCGTACTCTCCTCGAACCAGCCACGTTAGTGACAGTCGCGTCACTTTATACTCAAAATTTAACCTCTTTCGCGTCATGAAATGGCCAAAACAATGGCCAATTTCACTTGCAGTCTATCTTTTAACAATTCTAGACAACCCCGTTCTTGTTCAAGCGTCCACCGCTAGTCCGAATGCATGGACAAGCCAGCGGAAGCAGACGTTCCGGTACGCTTTCAACTACATGGTTTCGTTGGGCGGCCCATGTGAAACTCAGTATAGGAATGCCACTCGCGATCTGTGGTATCATGGTTTTAACAATTACATGTCGAGGGGTGCGTTTTTGGTGGTGGTTCACTCACGATGGCCTAACGAGTTTATAGCGTTTCCGCTTGATGAGGTGATTCGGTATCAACAACACATCAGTCGCACTATATTGATCCATCTAAGCTGTCACCACTTGCCTGCACGGGAAGAGGTCCGGACTGGGAAAACCCGTATGGTAGTCTTGCATTCATAGAACGACGCTAACAACAACCTAGAGCGAACATAGCGTTCAACGATGTGTCCGGAAATTTCTCTTTGACACTTGTTGATGTACTGGATACCTTGGTTGTACTCGATGATCCACCAGGTTTCCAAGACGCGGTCAAAAATGTCATCGATTGGGTTTCTTTCGACGTGAACACAAAGCCACAGGTATTCGAAACCACAATTCGTGTCCTTGGTGGCCTCCTGTCTGGACATATATTTGCCAGCGAGCCTGGACAACCATTTTATCTTCCATGGTACCGCGGCCAACTTTTGAACATGGCTTACGACCTCGGCAAGCGACTGTTACCCGCATTTGCGACACCGACAGGGCTTCCATACGCTAGAGTAAGTGATCCGCGTTGGGGGCCAGTCACCGAGGTTCACATTTTCCCAGCTTAATCTTCGACATGGTGTTCAGAGGGGGGAATCTCTTGATACCTGTCAGTCATTCCCGTGTTCCAACGGCATCGTCTCATTTGATTTTAGGCACCGCTGGGGCAGGTTCTTTGATAGTCGAATTTGGTACATTAAGTAGACTCACTGGCGATGAACGCTTTGAGAAAGCCGCCTACAAAGCCTACTTTGCATTATGGAATCGCAAGTCAAGCCTTGGCTTGGTGGCGAACACCATCAACATTTGGACTGGAGTCAGTGCTAATTACTCTTCCTCATTTCCGCTGCTAACATCATATTTTTTGATTCAGATATGGACACCTCCAGAGCTCACGGGAATCGGCGCTGGGATAGATTCTTTCTATGAATATGCGCTGAAATGGTACATTCTGAGTGGTGTGTTAGCTGCAATATTGCCTATATCGTGTGTTTTCCTGATTATCCATAGGGGAAGTAGAATTCTTGGACGTCTGGCAAGAAGGGTACGCGGCGGTCATGCGATATGTTCGTTCCCCCGACGGTCACTCAGTGAGGCTATGCTCCCTTCTTCACTCTACTTACCTTTGACCGGATTCAGTACCGTATTGTCAACCCCTATACCGGGGACCAGGTCTATTCAACAATCGATTCGCTCTCCGCTTTCTGGCCAGGTTTACAGGTTCTTGGCGGCGATATTGCTAATGCCATCAAGTCCCATTTGATTTGTAAGCACACGCATAACATTCGATTGTGCTCTGATTCTTGTATAGACTGGAACATATGGAGACGACACTCAGGATTGCCTGAGGTATGGGATGCACATGTCATGCAGGCGACATCCTTTCAGTACCCACTTCGTCCTGAATTTATTGAATCCACTTGGTACCTGTACAGGGTATGTAATGGTAGCACGAACGACCACTCTTTCACTGATACATCAGTCAGGCAACTCGAGACACCTACTACCTCGACGTCGGAGAGCGCGTTCTGAGGGATCTTACCATCAGGGCAAAGGTAGACTGTGGACTTACGGGAATCAGAGACTTGCGCACCAATGCAAGAGACGACAGGATGGAATCGTTCACGCTTTCTGAAACTCTGAAGGTGCCCAACTCTTTGTCCCAAGACATCTGAGATCGATTTAATCATGCATTTCAGTATCTGTACCTTCTTTTCGACGAAGAGAATCATCTAAACAGCGATGATTCCAATTATGTGTTGAGCACGGAGGGTCATATTCTTTCCCTTCCAAAACATGCCCTCAGGCCTATGTCAGCTGCGCGCCGAAGGCTTCGGAGGGAAGAAAACCTTCAGTGTCCTGTCTATCATCCTTTCCAAGGATTCATCCCGAATGGCTACATGGAAGGTCTTGTTCGTGGAGTGGGCTCGCGTCCAGACGTTGACTATGCAAGAGAACTGACCGGACTAAGGCCTCAGCCACTGGATGAACACTATTGGTCCCCTGACGGTTGGTGTTCCTTGCCACAAGTTGAACCATTTGTGAGACCTGCTTGTTGGATCATTGAATACCTGATTCTCAAGTTGTTGCAGACGTATGACTTTATCATGTCCCCTGGAGGGCGTGTAGTTGAGGAGGACCTGAATCCTGGAAACCAGAAGCTGCAACTTGTTGCAGACGGATTTTTACTCCACAATATCACTGGAATACGAGCTCATATCGTCAGTCGCCTTGATGGGAAAGGATATGACATTACCAAACGTGAGTAGATCTGCCCATCTCGTCAACGGCGTGCTCAGTTTTGTGTTTAGTCGGCCCACACTCTGTTCGAACTGGCCAGTTGGTCTATATCAATGATACAGCACTGCTCCTGTCAGAAAATTGGTCTAAGATCCCACGTATCCCTGACGTCCGTCTGCGGATATTTCTCGATTCCATGGATCCTATGCTTCCAGTTCGCCCTGGGATGGTGGAACTGGATGTTCAATTTCACATAATTGCTCATACTGCTACATTCGGCGCAGACGTAGCAACGTCAGGGAGGCCAAAATCGTTGATATTCGGGCGCCCCGAGGGTGTTCGTATTCGAAGAGACTCCAGCAACGTCCTTGGATGTCGACCTTTTGATCAAGACTTCGCCGGCGATGCCGCGTTTGTGTGGAGGGGTGATTGCACCTTCCTGGAGAAGCTCATCTATGCCCGGGATGCAGGTGCTTCCGGGGTCATCGTTGTCAACACCGACGACACTCTCATCAATCCTTCGGCCACTTCAGATGAGGTAGCAGCAGCGGGCGAACTCCATAATGTTGCTCTCGTACTGCTACCGCATACGACAGGGAAGAGAATTGCTGCTATCCTGGATGCCTCTGGTTCAGTTGGCTATAGTAGTGTTCTATTTTCCGTCGACCCAGACGGCTGGTCTGGTCCACCAGAAGCTGAGGGAGACAGACGTGATAATCAAGGAGATCATACGCCACACGTACTGTACATCAACGGGCATCCCTTGCTGAACACCCGTCTGTTAATGTGATGCTAATTTGCTATCTGCGGGATCCCACTCCTGCTT
>JBBPJL010000603.1:0-15427 GCA_038088675.1 Xanthoconium separans | reverse complement strand
CGCGTTCCCGTCCCCATCGACCTGTGCTGTTTCGGGCTACACCACCGTCAACCCCCCCAAAACGCCACGACGATGACGGAAAACGCACCATGGACGCAGCATGTGTCTCCAGACGCTTCACGAACAGCTCCACCGCCTTGAACGCTTGATCCCGCACGATCCTGGGGACGGTGTGATCAACGACCTCGCCGCCACACACGTGAAACGAATACTACTTTTCCTTGTCGAGCGTGGCCCCCACGATGCTCGGTATGACTTTTGCAGCCACGTCTTCGACGTCGAAGCACTCGCTCGTCGCCGTGAACGCCGACAGCCCCGCCACCCGCGCGTGCACGAACGAGTCCTTGAGGGCCTTGGAGAACGCTGGCACGAGGACCTTGCGTTTGGTGTTGTACCCCAAGGTAGGGCCGAGCCGACCGATGAGAATGCACGTGTTCGTTCGTATGGACGCTTCGGGGTCGCTTTGAAGACGTGCGAGGTGCCGGAGAAGATCGTTGTTGAGGATGCGGTCGTTGAGCTACGAGTGTCATCAGAACGACGTGCGACAACAATAAAAAGTAGTATACTTTGGGTGAAAGAAGGACGATCGCACGTATCGTCGCTTCGCGAATGACGGGAACCGTGTCTGTAAAGCCTGATTGCTGCTCGATCGCGTCAATGGTTGGACAAACAACGAAAGAACGGGTCGCATACGAGGTTGGGCCAAACCTTGTCCACGACGGCCCTCTTGTCGAGCTTGTCCGCATAGTCGGAGAGGTTATCGAGCAATGCCATGCGTGTACCTCGATCGGGGCTGGCGAAAAGTTTGATCAAGGGTGCGACGACGATATTGACGTATTCGTCGGGCGAAACGTTCTTTCCAAACTGTAGTACCAAAGGGACGATGGTTGCGGCGGAAGCGCCTCCATACTCGAGGGCGGTCACGAGCGAAGGAAGAATACGAAAGGAAGCGAATTCTGGAGGAAACGAAGAGGCTGACTCTTTCAGCGTGCTGCACGTTTGGTCAACGGATGAGTTCTTGACATGGCAACAGAGAATTTGACGTACCGAAGGAGAGCCGCTTTGTCTGCCTCATTGTCTAGACTAAAGTTGTCTAGGCCGCCGCAGACCTTGACCAATCGATTCTTGGAGAAAAAGCCAGAACCCTCGCCTGCCGATTCTGCCATGCCGGTGTCGAGGAATGTTTTCGGCGTCATGCGGCCCTTTGGGTTGGGGTTGAGGAGTTTTTTGAAACATGGGAAGACGCCAGGAGGAATCGAGCCACGAGACGACGGTTGAGGAGGGGGGTGTGGCGGTTCTGCGGTCTCTGGTGGGGGATGGGTGGGGTTGAAGACGGAATGCAAGAGCAATCCGAGAGCGTAGCTGTCTGCGGCCGAGATGGGAGCGCTGTGCGCATGCTCAGTCAAGCGTAGCCATGGGAGTAAGGACTTACTCCTTCAACGCAGACCAACCGTTTTTCTTGACCTCGGGTGGTGCGCAGCTGATCGAGCCCGGAAGCAAACCGCCCATTGTCTAGTTCGAGTTCAAGATCAGCGTGACCAGACCGACGTGAAACTTACATAGAGGACCGGATTATCGTCTTTGGGGTTGCTCAAGAGCTCGAAACCACCTAGTTTCCACTCGCCCGAGGGGGATATGAAGATGGCGTTGGTTCTGACACTACCGTGTGTCGACGCGGCGGAATCGTTGATGAACGCGAGCGCGACCTAGCATCTTGTTCTCTCTAGGAATACGGCAGGCAAGAACTTGGGTTGGACGACGTACCGACACCCGATGCAATCCCCAGAGCAGCCAATCTTGACGTTCTTGCTGACTTTTGGAGGTCCAAGTCTGCAGTGCCGTCGATAGGGGCCGAACGCGCTCTGTCATGACGTGAATGGCGGTGTCTGATTCGACAACATCCATGAATTTGAGGACATCTGGATGGCGGATGGTGCGTAGTTTGCGCAAGGCATTCTTGGCGAGCGGGACGGTGGGCTTGTTGAGGGGGTGCACAAAGTCGTATTCAAAGACCGAGACGGGGCTGCCGTCGTCCTAGTTTGGTGTGGTGAGTGAGGATGGTGTGTACACGAGAGAACGGTGTGAGTGGGGACAGTACACGTTTTGTAGCGTCGTATAGGACCCAAAATGTCTCGCAAGAAGCGACCTTTTGACCGAGCGTGAATGGAAGATTGATTCCGGATTTCTGAACGAGGGTCGATACGGCCGCTGAACCGAGAGTGCGCAAATAGTCCATCGAAGGGAGGAGGTTCAAAGCATAAGCGTGGGAATTCTAGGTATGCATGTATCTGGCTATAGCGTGCGCGGGTCGTGTACTTGAGCCTATGTCTCGTCGCTGGAAGCGTCGACCTGCAGTCAGTATTGCCCCACCCACAGTCTCGCTTGTCTTTGCCCAGCCACTTCAGACGCGTCCATTGGCAGATAGTATACAAGACATCCTACGCAAAGCCATGCCACCACCACTACCGACAACGACCGCTGCGGACGAGTATGAATCACCTCCTCAGCAGATTGATACGACACAACCACTACAACCAGCTACGGAACAAGTTCCGGCCGCTGTTCAGCCCACGCGCTCCGAGTCCCCACCCCCTCCACCTCCTGTTCCACAAGATTTGTCGAGTAAACGTTCATGGTTCAACCTCTTCTCCCGCAAGGACACATCCATCGCCGAAGCAGTTGACTCCGTACCAGAAGCTCCGGACGCTCTTCATATATGCCCAGAGGACGGAACTAGGCTTGATCTCCATGAAACCACGGGTGCTAGTCCTCGTGCCGACCTTGCGCCGCTTCCTGGAGAGACCGCACCATCAGCCCCTCCTTCCACGTTCAACAAGCCCGACGCACCACAGGAACAACCTGCTTGTCAAACCCCACCACGTCCTGCACCACAAACACCAGCATTCACCAACCCTCCTCCCGCTCCTAGCCCCTCGACGAGCACATTTGCGTTCAATTTGTCCTTGTTGCCCAAGTCCTCCAGACCCCCACCCGAACCTCCCGTCGTTGCATCTCCCCCGGAACCACTTGTTGATCACTCTTGTCAACCTTCTGTTGTTATGCCAGGTATGGACTCTCTTGTTATATCGTGAAAGTTTCTGATTTCAATTTCATTAGCGCCCCAGATAGATCCCGGAAACGCGCCTACGAATCAGCCCGAATCATCTCCTACCCCCTCCACTTCCACCGTACATGTTTCAGAATGCGGCAATCAACCTTCTGCCCAGTCAACCGAGCTTCGCACGAATACGTGGTGGTCTTATTTGGCGTGGAATACAAGTCCCTCTGCTCCTCAGGCGTCTCAGGGACAACAAAGCGCCCAGTCCACTGGCGCTCCAGCAATTTCGGCACATCCCGACCAGCCACCTGTACCCGACCTCAGTGAAAACTCACAACCGGGCAGTGAGATCGTGGCTCAGTTGGACCTGGATTCTGATGTAGACATGGAACGTTCGCCACCCAATGACCAGAATGGCCCTTCCGTCCAATCCCCAGACCCCGCGAGAGTTTCACAAGTCCCCACATGGTACGCACCTTGGTCCTGGTACAACTCATCATCTCCCACCGTCCCCGCTGCCCCCGATGTGACTTCGGCCTCTCAACTCGACCCGCAACAACCCCCCCAGACGGTATCGACCACCGAGGTAAAGGACCCACCACGAGACCTTGATGTTCCTTCCCCTCTGCCTTTTCCAGGCCATTCATCCGCTACCCCGTCTGTCGACTATAGCAATCCAATTCAGACAGTAATATCCACCAATCCAACGGGATGGATGTCATTCTTTACCGCAAAGGCAATCGCAATGAAATCCCTCACCTACGAGAAGGAAGAGGGAAAAATGGAAGTTATGGAAATAGATGATGAGATGGCTCCTTCACCCAATAATTCCGCGCCTTCATCAGTGCCTACGGCAACCCAAGCATCGCCGAGTCAAGCCACTCAGCCACTGGGTCGGCCACGACCCCGCACATCTGATATTCCGCCACCTTCATCCCCGCCCAACCAGAAGCCAGACGATAAGCGACCTCAGATACCACACGCGGCAACTAACACAGAAACCGTCGCAAATGACTGGATCAAACGGCAACCGTCTCCCTCGCCATCCAAAAAATCAAGCGTAAAAGCACCCCCCTCACCGCCTCCCCCGAACCTCGTGCTTCCTACCTGGAGCGATACATTTCAAACTTTGCCACGATCAGCGGTTCCCCGAGATCCTCCGTCCGCTTTGTCAAAGACGCTGCAATTCGTCAGCGGTGTTCTATTTTCCCGCGACGATGCCGCTTTGGACAAGGGGAAAGGTAAAGCAAAGGAACACGTTTATTCACCGTACGATAAAGCCCTCCCACGAACGTGGGACGTGGTCGGCGCAGCGGATGGCGTAGACGTCCTCAAAGGATGCAAGAGAGTCGTCGTCATTGGTGTTCACGGATGGTTTCCCGGTGGGTTATCGTCCAGGACATGACACCCAGCATTGCTGACTATCTACAGGTACGGTGTTGCGCACGTTGGCTGGCGAGGTGAGCGCGCCACACCATGCTGCGTGCAGATACTTATTAGTCCTCTCGATCAGCCCACAGGGACAAGCGCTAGGTTTGTAAATGGCCTTGCAGACGCCGTGGATTCTTTTTTGGAGGAGCACAGGGTGAAACTCGATAAAGTCACCAAGATACCTCTGGAGGGTGAAGGGACCATCAACCGCCGGGTCGAGAGGTATGTCGTCCCCCTCGTCTCGCTTTTTTTCGTTTCTGCACGATAAGTCGGCCGAATTAGGTTGTACCAAAACTTGATTGGTAACAAGGAATGGATGGAGGATCTTCATGACGCCGATGCTATTTTTATCGCAACCCATTCCCAAGGATCAGTGGTGTCAACACATATCATGGACCGGCTTATTGCTGATCGCCATATCCGAACGTCCCTCAATGCAGATGCATCTATTCCCGCAAGTGGTCTCGCCTCTGGCTCGATTGCACCCGTGCGGCCGCCACAACGCATATGTTGTCTGGCGCTCTGTGGAATCCATCTCGGACCATTGCGCTACTTGAGTACAAGCTCTCTGGTGCAACCGTACATTCAGGTCCGTCAGACACTGCGCCTGAAGTGAATTGCCCAGCTTAGCGTAACCCTAGTACTTTGAATCCACGGCCGCGAGAGAACTATTTGAATTTCAGGTGCGGTTTTTCCCGGTTCAGCAACATGCGTGATTCATCTCAACGTCTGCATCAGAACTCGGAAAGTGCTATAGCCCGGGACTACGTAAGGGCGCTCCGAAATGTACTGAACAGTGGGGTGGGTGGTGCTATAGCTGTGTGGAGCGCGCCGGCCGAAAAGTTAATCTATCACCAGATCAAAATGGTCTACATCGCATCGCTCAACGACCAAGTCGTAGGGCTGTACTCTGGACTATTCACGTCGGTCTCCCATCCCCTGATTCTACGCGCGCTCTACATCGACGGAGGTGCATACCAGTGCGTAGAGGCTGTTCGATGCGCTCCCAAGCATGATTAGCTAATCAAGACATAGCCCCTCTGATTTTCTGTCCAACTTGCTGGTCCTGCTTCTCCGCATTCGAAATGCCGGACTCTCCGACGGTGGGCTTCTTACCCATCTATCCGAAGTCACCGCAGGATCGTTGAATGGCATTGGGCACTCGACGCCTTATGAAGAGCCGGCCACCTATACGTGAGTTTCATATCCAACCTTGTCGTGATCCGGTCCCTTCATGTTGTGGCGACGCTACAGCTTGGCGGTCAATTACCTGTTCCTCACCGACGACGGCTCAGGAACGCAGGTCGACTTTGTAGAGGAAGCCTTCAACGCACTTGCCGAGCGGAACGACTACGAAGTGCGTCCTCATTTCGGAACCCGGATACCTCGGGTCCCCAACTCACTCCCGTCCCGTCCTATAGATCCCGTGGGCGCTCCGGGATCTCATCGCGGATGCCAAGGTGGCTGCTCTCTTCGCCGACGACATCGTCGCGTTACGAGATGCCTTTCGAGATTGGCATCCGAAAACGAGCATGCTGCGGGACGTCAAGCGAAAGCTACAGCCTATCCAGCGTCTATCCTCGACCTTGATGGCTTCCCACACGAGCAAACTTTAAGTCTTGCACGGCGCCCATCTCGTCTTGTTTAAGATGCTATTTGCCGTATTGCCCACAATTGGATGCTTTGCCCTTTTATTTTTTTAATTTTTTTTTTTTGGGTTGGCATTTCTCTCACCGCATCCTATCCGGGTTTCATTTGGCTTGGTTTGGCAAGTATGTCACGCCGCTCTCTCGCTCGCTCTCTCAGTAACAAGGTGTAGACCACATCACATGAGCTCGTCATCTGAAATGCTATCTATTACGTTTTCGAGATAATCCCTGGTTCTATTTCTGTCTATGGGAGGTTATGGGAGGGGGGCTAGATCACTTGACCGCCCTAGCGTTAATGTTGACGGTACCTTGCCCCTGACAGAGTTCAAGAATGGATACAGTAATATGTACATAACTCGCGTCGAATTTCGGGACAGAGAGAATGAGACAGAGAATATGAATGTGTACGTAGAACGCTGCTTCCCCTCGCCTCAACGGTACTCGGCCCCGCAGTCCCCGATCGTGCTGATCATGCGGCGGCCGTTGGACTGCGCGAGCACCGCTTCGATCGCGTTCTGATCCTCTTCGGTGAGCGTGAACCCGAACGCGCGTTGATTGTCGTCTGGGTGTTCGGACACGCCCAGTCGTGCACCTAAGTGATCAAACGAATCACGCATCAAAAAACACAATATCGATCACGATCATCATCAGAAAAAAAAGATGCGAGCAGTATACGATGCGATGGAACCCGTCAAAAAAAAAGGAAAAAAAAAACTGAAACGTACCTATGATCACGGCACCCACGAACGGGTGATCCAGGACCCAACGTGTGGCGACGTTGGCGATGCTCACGGCGCCGTGACGATCGCCGATGGCGCGGAGCACTGCCAGGAGGGCTTGGAAGAGGGTCCAGGTGCCCCATGCTCTCAGGATCACATCGAGGTACTGCCGAGGCGAGCGATGGTGATGCGTGATGTGCGTGATCGGGTGCCCAAAAAAAAAAAAAGGCAAACAAGCAAGTGAACGGATGATGGATCAGTTCGACGCGTACGCGAAAAGGGGGGGATCGGATCGACTCGCCTTGCGTTGCGAGGGCGTCAGTTCGCCCGAATAGAGATCTGGTTCGGGTTGATGGAGCCACTTGTCTGCCAAGAAGCCGCCGCACTGTGCGTTTTGGATCAGATGCGATACGATGCGCACGACCAAGGGGTAGTCGGGCTTACGAGCGTGCCGTAGGTGAGGAGCTTGACGTTGTGTCGCTCGCACACGTCTGCCATGCCGTGCAGGGGTCTCGTATCGATCAAGGAAAACTAGGAACGAGAATGAGATGCATGCCAGAGAGCAAACGCCGTCATTTTTTTTTGGTATTTACCTGCACCTGATTCGAGACGATGAACCCTGGCCCGAGCTGTGTACAGATCTCGTCCGTACGGATCGCGTCAAAGTTACATAGCCCCACTGCAGAGATGAGGCCTTCTTGTTGGAGATCTTGAAGAACTTGGAGGGCCGTCAGATAGCCTTTATCGGCGTAATCTTGCCAATGAAACTGTAAACCCCACTCATTAAGTAACACGAAGGGCGTTGTGTGTGTGTGTGTGTGATCGCGAGGCGTACCTGGAGTAAATCGACCGACTGACTCCGCATTCGCTTCATGCGCTCCCGAATCGCGGATTCCACGACCGCACGTGTTGGTACAGTGGGTCTAAAAACACACCACTTGGTCGCGCCAAGAACAGGGATGCTTGGCGGTATTGATGCTTTGAACTGTCCCTGGATAAAGAAGACAGAGAGAAAGGGGGGTTCGAACCACATGTCCAAGCGTTCCAAAAGGAAAACTTACAAACAGAATTTCCGCACTCCCATAGTGATCGGCTGGCAATACGAGCAGCGGTGAATAAATAAAAACAAAAAAAATAGTCATGCGGGACTGGCGGTGAATCCTCTTACCCTAAAGGTACCCGGTGCCGGCACATAAAACAACAAAACATGTGTGTTTGTGAGAAACGGAACGGGTGATGGGAGAAATCGGCGTTCCGCACCATGTCTGGCGATTAGAATTAGACGCTGCTTGCAAAGGGAGACGCTAGAATCATATAAATGCATGAAAGTTGGCGCACCAAATGCATTGTAACCGTGCTCGACGTGACGGGCCATCCCCTGACGGATTCTAGTTGCCGGAGCGCTGCCCCAGGCGTTGCTGGAGAGTTGCCAGAGACCGACCCATAGCCTAGGCACGATAAACGGGCCAAGCGCAAACGTTTCCCGCATTGAGATGGATGACCTTGACCGTGACATGATGGATAAGGCGAGGGGACTTGGAATACGAGCGAAATATTCGAGTTTTCAAAGACCCTTTTATAATGGCATATGTGATCAAACTCCGTCCAAAAAAGTGCGTCGCACAGAACAGAAGGGGCTATATGAACCATGGATCAACCGCCATATCGTTTCCGACCACACGGAACACAGGAAGCCCTATAGGCTTCTCAATCTGAAACAAATCAGCGTAAAATGAACCGCTAGGGTAAGAGCTCCAACGGGGTGGGCGTTTTTTGAAAATTCGGTGAATAAGGTACTGGCCGCATGACAGGATGCATGCGTAAACGGGCCTGTCTCGAAACTTCTAGCCGCAGTTAGGCTGTTCCAAGTAACATAGATTGATCTGACGGGGGTGATCCACGCTTACCTGGAAATAGTTTTTTTGGTTTTCTCCTGACAACGGCAAGAAGGCTCCAACCAGGTGATATCCGAATCGAATCCGAGGCACCTGGGTGTTAAATAAATCAGGCTACGGGCGTGGGCCTTCTTATAGCCCGCATTCCGAACCGTCGCTCCATAGATCCCTTCCAAAAGATGCCCGCACAGATCACTTCTCACCCACAAGACAATGGAAAGACGCTGGGACATGTGTGCGTAGTCGCCCCTCTCCTCTGCACGACGACGCTCAACGTCATGTCCGTTCTGCAGGAATCTCATGGTATGTATGCCATTCCGTTCACTTGGGTCATATCGGTCACACCGCTGCATACTACAGGTCGACACTCTGATAGCCAATGCGACCATCGAGGAGCGAGTATCTTGTTGACATTCGAACAACTACACCGTGCACTCACACCCTCGACAGTCTCCGCGCTATCACAAGGACGCTGCTCGCCACGGGCACCCCCAACCTTGCAACATCGTTTACAGCGGCCGCTCGCAATCGACTTCGACAGACAAACGCAAAACGAATAGCAACTACCAACGGTTTATTCGCTACGGGACTCGACGGGATCTACGTCGTGCCCACCCCCGAGCTTCAAAACGTGCTTTGCCGGGCGCGCTCGCTGTACGGCGCTGGAATGGGGTTCGCCAGTCTCGCTTTGCTCTCGTCGGTGGTGAAAGCGACGGTCGGGTTGAGATGGGAACCGGAGGGGTCGATGGTGAACATCTTGGCGGCCATTGATACCGACGTTTGCCAAGCAATCCAGGTGGGGGAAACCCTTCAACGTGATGCCCAAATTTACTCATCAATGTGTGACAGAGTTGCAAGGAGGAGCTCGAGGGTGGACGCATTAACGACATTTCCGGAGCACGGGAGACGATAGGCAAACTATGGGCCGGCGTGGAAGAAAGTGCGAGGGACGTCGCGATATGGGGTGGCGAGTTCCCATTCGACAAGGCTGCCAACAGCATCGAGTGTTGGGGAGTGTGAGACGTATGGGCAGGCTCTATCAAAATCAGAACTGAAAAACTGAAAAAATGGACATGTTTTTTTTTTTCTGATACGGGTTTCCAACAGGATTGGGACGTACTAATGGCGCTCAATTGAGACGCACTCACTACCCGATGTGCAAGCTTGGGCCGCATCAAGTGCCTGATAACAAGGTGTCAATGAATCGTGGGATGTGTGTCGGGAATTATTCAAGAAGGCGAAGGGTCACGTCGTACCGTTGATCGATGGAAAAAGGAAAAGGAAAAGCTGAGACAGGATAAGCTCGCAACCGGGCAAATCCGACAGGACAGTTGTGGCATGACAGTCAGGGCCGTTCAACAGAGATGTCTTGCAGGATTCGGTCGTAGGCAATTCGTTTGATAGCCGATCACGAGAAAAAAAAACGGTGGCACACGGACACGAGCAGGTTCAACCAACTCCGTCTTCTGGGCTGCATCCTACGGTGACATGGAGAGTGACGTTTGTAGGAGTGTCAACGACTTTGGCGACGAGTTTGTTTACCGGGCTTTTTGGGGTGTCTGGTTTTCCCTAAGATGCCGCGGACCAAATACTAGAAGATCCGGACAAGTTGGAACGGTGATGACATATCTATATCAAGTTCCACCTGGCAAGATCCGACGAGTGTTGTTGTTCGTCTCGGTCAAAAAGTACGACTGGGTCTTGAATCATCCACGTAAGTATATCTCTTCATCATGATGCTGACGGTATCAATAGCCCGCGTGCAATATGATACATCCGTGCAGCAACGATGATTACTAGCCTTGACGTCGGATAGAGCGGTGACCGGCAGGTGCTCGAAGTTCGATGCTGTGCGTAGAAGCCAAGTCAGCTGGTCAAGCTCAACGTCATACCGATGCGGCCCCCCTCCTATTAAAAATGTGAGTCATTCTTTTTTCGGTCTACTAGATGCCACAGGTTTGATCCATGGAACTCAGACTTGCACCTTTCAACTGCGGTGTGTATTTGCGGTATAACACGCATCCCCTGATACATAACGACCAGTAATGCAAATTACAACAAGTGCAGCCCAAGTATGTGTCATGCCCTAAAATGGATGACTCCTACTGTCAAACGACATCGGCTACCGAGTGGGACATGTGATTCATTGGTAAGCTTGTCCGGAACCACATTACTCCTTACGCTGGCCGCTTCGAGGATTACCTCCGTCAAGAGCTGACTTTAAGTGTAGTGGATTCGACAGCCAATGCCTTGTAGGGCGACAATGACATTTCTAACGGCCCCCGTGGTGTCCTGGATCCCAGGCCCGGTGCTATTAATGACGCTCTCGACTGGTACATCGATATACCTGTCTGCCTTCGCATCAACCTCCCACTCCCTCTAGTGCCACAACTCGCGATGTCTAGGAGAACTTCGACGTCGGATCGCACTGTCCAGCGTGCGATGGAGATCAAGCAATCTGCTAGCAAGACGACCATCGATTCGTATCTCGTCACCCTGGAGCCAGAAGACGATCCACAGTGCATGTCCACTCTCAGGCGGTGGGTTGCTGTCCTCGTCATCAGCTCGGCTTCTCTCTGCGTCACCTGCGCATCTTCTGTAGTTCGTATCGTTTCACAACGTCCTGCCTCTAGTTTGAATAACTCTGTCAGGCTTCTTTTGCAGAAGCAGGTTCTGCTCAAACATTTCATACGTCGCACGAAGTAACAGTCCTCGCTATCAGTTTGTACGTTTCTGGCCTTGGTGCCGGTCCACTCCTTGTTGGCCCCTTGTCTGAGGTGTATGGTGCGCCATCCGTTCAACGCTTGTATAGTATTAGATTCATGGGCGATTTTTTTTCAAGGTAGAAATATCATCTATCGTGTTTCATACATCCTTTCCTTCATCCTCACTTTTCCAGTAGCGTTCGCTCCAAATATAGGTAGGAAAATAGCAGATTTCGACGTCGTAAACCGGCTCATAAGAAACAGGCGTGTTTCTCGTTTTCAGGCTGATCACAGGTTTCTGTGGTGCCGCATTTCTTAGCGTCGCTGGAGGTAGTGTCAGTGACATGTTCCCCGATTCCGAGGTAGCAAGGTGAGTCCAGCACGTTTCCTTGACCCACCTGCATTAATTTTTAGCCCGATGGCCGTGCAAACTATGTAAGTGCAACTGACTTTTTCCCATGTTGACGTGCTGAATAACGAGATAAGGGCACCTTTCATTGGTCCCATAGCTGGTCCCTTGATCTCAGGGTATGTTTGCGATATCTACGCCACATCCGGGGTCCTGCATCCTTTCTGACTCTTTTTTTCACAGATTCATAAATCAAGTGAGCTCACAGTGCATCTCGGTGTTTAATCTTATTCACCCGCGCCGCACCTAGAATGTGACCTGGAGATGGACGTACTGGTTTTTGCTCTGCTGGATATTTGTCGAAAACGTGCTGCTCTTCCTGGTAAATGCTCACTGCTACCATTCGAGGTGATTGTTGATGCCGGTCCGTGTTTGAGTTTGTCCCAGAGACGTACACGCCTGTGATATTGAAGAGGAAGGCGGCCAGGTAAACATCCATTCTGTTGGCACGTTCATTTGCTGACATCACTTTAGGCTACGCAAGGCCACGGGAGACGCCAATTATTGTTCTCCTTTGGACAAAGCCCAAGGGTGCCTGTACCAGTCCATCATGATCAGCTGCTACCGCCCGTTCCGTATGTCCTATACGATCTTCGTGCGTCCGATCTGGGACTCACCTGTCGCAGAACTTTTGTTGTTTGATCGAATGGCTCTCTTGTTGGACACGTGGTATGAAACTGAACCTGATTCGTGACATCAGTTGACAGTTGCTACCAAGGAATGCAGTGCTTCTAGGCATTCTCTATCTCACATTTCAGGCTTTTCCAGTGATATTCGAGGATATCCATCACTTCAGCGATGAGATGACTGGCCTCACCTTCCTCGGAATAGGGTTTGGCATGGTCGCTGGCTTCTCCACGCAGCCGTTCTGGAACAAGTGCGTCTTCATCTCTTGAAAAATGCTATGGATACTGCTTATGAAGCGTCAGACATTTTGCTCGAGAAGCGATCAAACACGATGGTAACCCGCCACCAGAAGTCCGACTGGTCATGGGTCAAGTCGGCGGCGTCCTCGTCCCAATCAGTGCGTGTCCATGCCGTCTGTCGACTTGTAGACTTGATCGGTCCGCACTCACCCCCACTCGTTCGCTCACTGACTTTTCTTTTCTTCGCTTCGCTTCTCCCGCGTTCGCTGCTGCGCTTTTCGCAGGCCTCTTTTGCCTCGCGTTCACGACGTACCCCCACATCCACTGGATCGCGCCCATCATCGCCTCCATCCCCTTCGGCACCGGCATCTACTTTGTCTTCACCTCCACGTTCACTTACCTCGTCACCGCCTACCGCCCGATCGCCGCGTCCGCGATGGCGAGCAACAGCGCGCTCCGCTCCGCGTTTGCAGCCGCGTTCCCGCTGTTCGCAGGGGCCATGTACGCCCGGCTGGGCACGGTCGGGGCGACGGCGCTGTTGGCGGGTCTCACGACCATCATGGTCCCGTTGCCGTACGTCGTCGTTCGTCGACGTTTTGTGTTGTGATCGTGTTTTTTTTTTTTTTGATGTGTCCTTGTCCTCGAACAGGTTCGTTTTTCATCGCATCGGCGGGCGATTGCGTATGCAATCCGAGTTTGCAGCGCATTGACCACGTCGGAGGGACTTGAAAAAGCCATCGCACGCACGCGAGGGGAGGGGGCATCGTCACGGTGTTTGCTTTCCTAATACGCATGACCCCCGCAAAAAAGAAGGGGTGGATATCGTATGTATATGGTATTCTAACATGAAAGCGATGCATGCGGAGGCTGTTGAGTTGGAAAAAAAAAATAGGGAATAATATACATCTAGAGCACTAGAGCCTAGGATAGGAATAACATAGAGAGAACGAAAGAAAGGAAAGGTATACACACGAATGTTGTAGGTATATGCTGAACGAAAGAATGGACCGAAACCCGAAGCGACGAACAAAAAAAAAGAGGAAAAGAAAAGAGGAGCAAGAAATAAGGATCAGCATAGAAGAGACACAAAAGATCATAGCTCTTCATCACTCATAGCATAAAGACTCATGCTTGTCATATCCCCGAGATGCAACTCGTGTTCGGGCCGGAGTTGAAGGCTCGACGGAGATCCAGGAATCTCCGTCATGGAGAAACTGGCGGTCGTGGGCGAGATGTTCCCAGTGCCAGGCGACAGGGTGGACACGGGGTGGGCATGCGGTGGCGGGTGTCCGTACCCACCACTGTTGCGGTTCCCATTGCCATTGCAAAGACCGGCACGCTGCTGCGACTGCGTCTGTGCGAGATTGCGCATCGGCGGGTCAGGCGAGGAAGGGGCAGACAAGAGTCCAGGACGATCGTGCATGGATTCTTCAAGCATGAGCAACGACATGTTTTGCGGCGGGTTAGGGAATACAGAGGAGGACGTGCTCGCGCGTCGTCGACGAGGACGAGGCGCGGCCATGGTCACTGCCGCTGGCGCGGGCGAATTGCCACGGCAAGGCGATGCTGCACGTGACGACCGGGGACTGTGGTCTCCATTAGGCACCGATAGCCCGTTCATGTGTGCATGCGAGAGCGAGCGGGGGAGCGCCGGTCGATGCGGGACAGTCAGTGGAGAGGCCAAAAGCACTGGGGACCTAGAAAACGCCCTCGGGGGCGGCACGCGTGGTGGTAATACGCCAGCCGCGAGCCGGTGGACCTGGGCTCGCATCTCGTCCATCTCGTCCTCGAGCTCTCGAATACGATCCCGCAGCTGGAGGTTCTCCTCCCGGAGCGTCTTGGACGTCCGCTGTGAATCAGAGAGTGCAGAGAGCAGCGCTTCGGTTTCGATGTCGTGCTTCTCCTTCATCACTTGCATCGCCACTTGCTGAGACGAGGACGTCGCCGATACGGACGTCGCGGCGGTTGACCCCGAAAAGGTTGTACGGGGACCAGAGAACGTCGGGCTACCCCATGTGTGGCCGCCTTCAGAGGGTGTCATTCCGCGCGAGACACTGCCACTGCGCCCCCAGGAGCACGTGGACGCAGCCTCTGAAAATGCCATCCTGGAGGGCACGAAACGATCTTCTCGTTCAGCATGCGTCCGGATGGTAGCGTATTTACTAGGACCCGCAGCATGCATGCTTGGTCCATCTCTCTCGCCATCCATGAGACCAGCTGCAGCGAATGCTTTGACCGTCCTAGGTCCAAGCCACTCCATCACCGGAGGTCGGTTGGACAAAGATGATGACGGTCGTATCGGAGATGTCGAGCACGTGGGCGATAGCGGTGCATCTTCGACGCTCATGCTTCGCCTGCGATTGTAGAAGAGGTGTGGCCGTCGTCGCTTGTTCACTTCCAAAGCCCCGCCGAATTCGAGGCTCGGACGGGCACTGGGCTGGCGCGGGGGGTCTGAAGCAGAACGGGAGGGAGAAGGAGTTTCTTTCTGAATCGCGGACGGTAGAAGCCCGGAAGACGGATCAGTGAGGCGAGAGTTTCCTGGGGCATAGGATGATACGTGGCGGTGAGATGCAGCGAAACGAGAGTTGAGAGGTCTTCTGGGTGGCATATCCGTGGATCCATGGGAGCTGGCAGGTGAGGGGCCTTGGGAAGACTGTGTTTGGGATGACAGCGGCGACGGTGGCTGATGTCGCCT
>JBBPJL010000602.1:0-15427 GCA_038088675.1 Xanthoconium separans | reverse complement strand
ATATTTGCCATTCTCCCTATATAATACCGGCAGGCCCTACCATACATTGGCCATGTCCCGCAAGGATCGCTCACGGGCCTGCCATATATTGCCTACATTCCTTGGTCAGGTAGCCTGCATGGGGCCCACTGAGTCAAACTTGAAATTGTCAACCCGGGCCAACCGTCTTATATATGATAACCTGACTACATTATGTGGGTGTGCTCTCGCTCATGTCCTCCCCGGCCAGAGCATGTCCATGGATTGTGAAAACAAAATGGCCACCCGGCAAGCTGCCCATGGTGGGGCCTCAAGTGCCACTCCCTCCTCACCTTTACCCCCACTCAAAGATACATATTGCCCTCCCTTGGTGCTCCCACTCAATGGTGCCATTCCGCTTCCCATGATCACGAATGCCGAGTCTACATCTACTACTGCAGCACAATCGCAAGATTGTGAAATGCCCCCATCGATGTATGAGAACCTTCAATACTGGGGTCAGTTTTGCCTCTGTCTCTGTGGATTGATGGAGTAGAGTAGGAAAAGAAACTCATTTCAGAAGTTTATATGACAAGTCCTATGTACTGGTGTCTGTTTTCATGTACCACCTTCCTTATGGTGTTGTTTAGCTCTGTTGCTGCAATCTCATAACACTTGTATGTGTACAATAACATGTGGTGACTCAAGTTGCTCTGGTGTTGGACATGGTGATCAAAGAAGTGTGACACAGCCTGTTGTGGAGGTAGACTCAACTGCATTGCCCATGTTTCACTGACCAGTCTCCCCATTGAAATCCTCGCTGAGGTCCTCTTTACACTTATTCCCCTCCCACCATCCTTGTCTCCCACACCTGCATGTTTTTGTACCACTCGCAGTTACAGAACCCCAGCACATCCTTCATCTTCTGGTGGGGTGTTTGCAAGACCTAGAGCCCACTCCCCTGAGACCCTGGCCACAGCTGGAGAAAAAGCAAGGCAGACTATGTAGCCTTTTTGTTTGGCAGCAGGGTCTGCCAGGTATGTGTTACACTTACTGCGAGCCAATGCCCTAGTGAAGTTAGTTGCAACCTTCCGTGTGATGAGAGAGGAAATGAGCAGTGATACAACCTTGTACTGCGAGCCAGCCGGCCCAGCCGAGTACCGTCCCTAGTGTAGAGGAGGTCAAGCATGGACGTGCGAGACCGACGAGGAGTCTTGAGGGTACAAGCGCAAGCTAATGCCTTGAAGAGCTGGAAGACGAAGGTCATGAAATAGAGGTGATGTCGAGAGTGGACGAGACTCTGGAGGGATCCCTCTACCAGTACACCAGTAGACAAGAATATGATTGCGAGTATGAGAGCACCGAAGTGCAGTAGAGATACAGGCAGGTATCCAGGCATAGAACTAGCTTAGAGATACCAGCAAACAAAGGTACCTCTATACAGTATATACTATCCTGAATGGTGCACGGACCATCAGGGCAAAGGGTGATCCATAAGGATCAAACAGGCTTCCCATCGGGAAGGAACGGAAGGAATCAAAAGGAGCCCCATTGTCGTGAAGAGCGGAAGGGGATCAACGGGGTCAATAGGAACAAAAGGCGAAACATGCCCAATATGGCTATAAGGTCCATAGGGCGGTACATATGATGGGAGATCTAGAACGGGATCCCATCAGGAACAGGAATAGGATCAAAAGGGAGTCCGCTGTCTCGGGGCAATGAGGATCAGCGCAAGAATGCACAGATGATCGGAGATGCATCTAGTGCCATATACAGACGGAGTTCCATATGGCTATACATGGGCTTGGGTGAGCCCAGGTTGTGACAAGTCGTGTTCCTGTGCTCGGTGAGGAACGGGATAATGAAGGAAAGGTGGAGGGTTCCGGGATTGGTTAGGAATGGGTGTCTGTCTTCAGGGCAAGTCTTGCTAGACTGTCTATGACCAAGACGTCTAGGGATGACAAAGGTTGGCCATAAGCAAGAGTATGGCGACTCCTGAGGTGTCCTATGGGGAGGACGACGATGGTAGTACTCCCTGAGTACTTGTGAGAACGGTAAGGCTTCTGCCAGAGCCTTGGGGTAGACATGGTCCCTTGTCCGTTGAGGAAAGGCAAAGAAAAAGAATGAATTGGTCTGGTCCAGTGGTACTGCCGGTGAACCGAGGGTTTCCGTAACAGTATGCCACAAGACGACATGCACCATGTACACGAGCTTTTCAGTGTGCATCTGGCTGTGTAGCAATGTGCGTGTATGTGTTTTTGTGCTTGAGAGGGAACACGTTGGTTGAGTTGGTGTTTTATACACAGTGGCTGCATTGTTGTGCAAAGTTTCTTGAGTCGGTCTTGGTAGTATCTGTGTGCTCATCTCATGTTCTGATGCTCATTATGGGCACCATCACATGCTCCAGGTAGTGCCTTGCCAATGTATCTGCACAGGTTCAGGGGATGAACTGTTGATCTATCTGAATCTCTGTAGAAAGCAAACAAAGATTTTGTGTGCCCTCCTTCCCACACATCCCTTGAGCTGCATGACCCATTTTCAAACTTGGTATAGATCCTGGTAGAGTGACCACTAGAAGTTGTATGCACTCATTCATGCTACATGTGGTGAGCATTTCACCTCTGTTGTTGCCTATGCACCCTTTGATGTTGAATAGGTGTTCTCATCCCCTTTTAATCCAGAAATACATACTTCTCATTGAGCAGATTGTTTGTAGATTGTGGCATACTCTGCCATCATAGGTGAGTTAATTGACCTTTGCAAGTGTCCTGTGTGTTGTGGACAGTGCCTTCACAAAGCTGGCTTTCCAGCAGTGGTATTTTTTCTGTAGCTTTTATGGTTCAGTGGCATCATTTAGACAACATGAATTTATACCATGGTGTGAGTGATTCTATAGCTCTTTTAGTGGCATGGTGCATCTAGTCCACCTGAGACTTGTCTGATTGCTGATTCCAGCTGGTTCCAGTCCTGGTTAAAAGGGTTTAGTCCCATCTCTATGAGTCTTGGAGGACAGAGTAATTTTTCCTGGTCAACTATGTAAGTACCTTCCAGTGCAACATTGGAGTGAGCATGTAGGATACATGTTATGTACATTGTGAGGTGACTCACATTTTATCTACTCATTCATGTGTCTTATGAGTATGATGTAGACAAAGCAATAGCATGGTAAAAGAGATGGAATGTAACAAAATCAAGTGACAACATGTGCAATGTGCTCAAAGTGGATATGACAAGTAGGAAGACTGCAACAAACCTGATGTCACAAAAGGCCTATCACACCCTTCATGGCCACCTATGTAACTCTCCTGAGCTTTGGTGTGTAACTCTGTTATGGTGCTGGATCTGCTGCTCTCTCTAGATGTCTCATTACAGCTTATCTATGCCACTCAAGACACAACTAAGTGAGTGAAGATTTGAAGGATGGACTTAGAATGCAAGCTCAAATTCCTATTCTATTGTGCTATGCTCACTAACAACATTTCTATCAGATCAATCTACAAACCACATAGACCACTTTGCCAAGAATTTATCCATATCAGGATTGTGCTTTTGATTGGAGACAATGCATCTCTGCACTCTTGTTGCCATGCTAATGGTTTTACTAACCCTGACTGGCTGGATAAAACTAGAAATGACTGAAGAAATCTATAGTGTGTAGGAAATAGAATGTCTGGACTTATACCACCATATAAATGGAATATCTTTCAGAAGGGGGATCTTGCTATCCAGTGCTATCTGACTAGCCATGTTGCAGGACTATAGTGGCACCACCTTGTGTGATATTGTACTTCTTTTACAACTATCTCTGCATATAGTGGTATTACTATGTAGCTGTCTCTTCTGACTGGAATAGATTGTTGGGAATATAATGATAACTAGAGCTTATTTGACACAACACGTCCCATCTCTTCCCATAACTCACTCTCTAGGTTCTGCAAAACAGACATATTGATGCCCACTATAGGGGGATCCCATGGAAACATAACTCCATGTGTTGCTAGTGGCCAGAACTTCATTTTTAAATTACAGCAGAGCCAGTTACAACACCAGCAGCACTCATTGCTGGTAGAAATGACTGCCCTCCCAGCAACTGCAGCCTATAATCATCAATAGTCATTTGTGTAACAAAAAGAGTTGAAATGGCACACACTGCTTGAATGATATCCTGCAATGACTCCATATTCTTACCTTCCACTACAGCACCCTGACCTGACTGTGCACCATAATAATTCATGAGACCCATGAGCATAGCTTCTGCATGCAAGTGACCATCAAATTTATCTGGATAGTGTGCTGTCAATATGGTTTCCACATCCTCACTAAATCTTTTTGCCCATTGGAACTTGTTGACAAATATGTCAGAGAATTGATCAAGAGTCAACATAGTTGATAGAGCAGAGGGAGGCAGTTCTAGGAGGCTGATTTCCATGTTCTTCAAAAGTTCTGGGACTACTTTGTTTCCACAAAGTGCCTGTACTGCATCATGCCATGCAAAAAGGGATTGAAGGTAATGATAAACTTGTTGAGCCTTGGTTTCCTCTGGTTCCAGGAGAAACTCATCTGCACATGGAGTTTTATAAGAATAAATCATTAGGTGAACTTGGGACAACTCACCCAATGCATCCAACTCTCGTAGCTTGTCATCTGTATTATCTAGATGGATTTCATGAGTCCAGATTGCCTGATAGGAGTACTAGTACTATGTAGTTCAAGCTCACCAGTCTTATCTGCTGCTGGAAATAAAGCATGATTAGCTATGTAGTAATATGTTCACATGAAATACAGACCACTGCATTTGCTCCAGGGCTTGGATGTGGTTGCTAATCTGTCCAAGACACTTGTCTGTATCAACAGACTTTTCACAATCCCCTCCTGCCAGTTCACAAAGTAAAAGAGTGCAAGACATGCAAAATGAAGATATCTCATGGCCCCAGCTCTCTTCTCCAGATTGGCAGACTCAACCTGCTTGATTGCACCATGCAGTGATTTCAAAAGAATGCCCAACACCTTGACCCAGGCTTGCTTTGTGGAGTCTGAATACTCCCACTCAACTTGTCCTCCAACTGTTCTGGACTTGATGGAGGGCAGGCTGGGGTAATTGAGCATCCATTCAGGAACAACAACCCACCTGCAGAAGTTCTCTGAGATCTCTGGGAATGTTGGTGGTTTCCAGTCATTGATCACTTCATACAACAGTTGGCCTCCCTCCTTGAAGCATGCAAGAAACTTGTGGAAACTTTGTGTGAGAAAGAAAATTTGAAGAAAGTCCATTTGACTCTTGTAATTAGAGGCACAGCCATTGAAATTGGAGAAGGCAGTCCATGCATCTGCAATGTGGGAAGCAAGAGACACATTTGGTGCACTGTGAAATAGCAACAATCAGTCAGTTTTCACCAACCCTAGAGGTGCTGATAATGATCCTACCCATTTACTACATCTTCAAGTGTGCGTTCATCTTTTTCAATCATTTTCAAAGTGAGACTGTTGGAAGATGATGCAAGCAATGGATTCTCAGCAACAACCAAAATCCTAGCTTGTCCAGAGACAACAGCACAGGTGACAGTAATGACCTTGTTTGCTTGTCCATCCTTCTCATCACATGTCAGCAGGGTGGTAAGGTGACGAAGAATAGGGGGAATTCTTTTGGAAGGCTTGGATGGTGGTTTCTGCATATGGAATTGATGGAGAAGGGCTGTAAGAGTACGGATGGTCTTTCTGACTTCTTCAGGGTCTCTCCTGTCAGAGTGAGGAAACATGGTGATTCAGTATTGGTTTGTGGTCAAGGATGATTTGTATTCACGTGACTTTGAGTCGTATCGAAGGGTAAGTATCTGTACGTTGATTCTGTGCTGAACTGTTGCAGCTAACCCTCTCTCTTCATTAGAATCTCCACAGCGGTCCTTCTCTACACCTGTTCCTACTATCTTTGCTGTCTTCCACACTTGCTCATTTTTGTGCTGTTCGCGGCGATGGTGATGGCTACAGAAAGAACAAGACATCGTTAGTATGCAATACGCTGTGGTAATGCGAGCACGGCTTCACAGTCGATCACTCGTTTGGTACGAGCTGTTGACGCCGGTTTTTGAATGGTAGTCGGGTTGCCGGGTAAAGGTTCGCCAGCAATCTTGGGTCATTGTGCCACTCCCTCACCGTGATCTATCTGACGCTTATTTCCACATTTTCCCTTTCCTTTTTTCCCCTTTCAGGTACAGCGATTTCCTCCCCTCTTTAGTCTCTCTAGTCCTTCCCCTCTGGACTTTTGTGTCCTTTTCTCGCGCGTGACTTGCTTTGCGTGAGCTGTTCTAATGATTGTTTGAAATAGGAGACAATGAACCCCTTGTGCGATGGGACAGCGGCGGGTTTTGTGAACGGCATAGGCCGCGGCGATGTACAAGCGGCTTGCAGGGATGGACATAGTGCCTGCGTGACGTCACTTGCCATCGTCGCAGTGTTTTGCACATGCAAGCATCTCCCGCGTTGAAACGTGCGCATGTTCTCTCACTCGTGTCATCTCACATCTCGTATTTTACAGTGAAGTCTCCCATGTCCCCTGCCTGGTCAGCAGAATGACGCCTGCACTTTCTTCGAGGAGGGAAGCTGGTGTGCGTTCGCCCATGTCTTCCCCGAATATGACCATGGATCGCGAAAATAAACGACCGCCCGGCGAGTCGCCTATGGTGTGGCCCCTAGTGCCACTCACTCCGCCTCCGCCCCACTCAAAGATGCATATTTCGGAGCGTTGGTGCTCCCACATTTAGCAACTTAACGTCCCCCCCGTGTGACCACAAATACTGAGTCTACCTCTACTAGCACAATCGGAGGTACCAAGAGATGCCTCTGTCGACATATGGGAACCTTCGACGCCGGGGTCGATTTGCCTCTGTGGATAGACGGAGCACAGCAGGAAATGAAACTCATTTCAGAAATTTATATGACGAGCTTTTATGTACCTCCCCCACTGTGTTTAGCTCTGTCACCACAATCTCGTAGCTACATCATGATGGTCTCAGTACTAGTATGGACTTGAGGTGCCTTGGCGGAGTACGATTGTACATGTCCATGTGGTGACACAACTTGCGATTTGTCTCTTTGTTCGACATGGTGACCAAGAAGTGCCGACTCGCTGTCGAGGCGGACTCGACCACGACGACTGCCCGCGTTTCACTGACCAGTCTCCCCATCGAAATCCTCGCCGAGGTCCTTCTCTACACTTGCTCCCCTCCCACCGTCCTCGCCGTCTCACGCACCTGCGCGTTTTTGTACCGCTCGCTCTTTCAGAACTCCAGCGCATCCTTCATCTGGCGCGGCGTTCGCAAGACTTGCAGCCCACTCCCACTCCCAGACCCCGGCGACGGCTGGAAAAAAAGCGAGGCCGACTATGCCGCCTTTGTGTTCGGCGGCGGGGTCTGCGAGGTGTGCTGCAAGACGACGCGCGCCATGTACACAAGTTTTTCAGCGCGCATCCGGCTGTGTGGCAATGTGCGTGTGTGGTTTCTTTTTGTGCTCGAGAAGGTCAGCTGATTTGGTGTTTTATGCACAGTGGCATTGTCGGGCAAAGTTTCTCGAGTCAGTCTTGATATCCGTGTGCTCGTCTCATGTTCTGACGCTCATTATGTGGCACCGTCACGCGCATTCCTCGTCTCCAGGCAGTGCCTCGTCGATGTCACCACACAGGTTCAGGGGACGGACCGTCGATCCATCTGGATCCCCTCTGTAGAAAGCAAACGGTGTTTTTGTGCGTTCCCCTTCCCACGCATTCCTTGCGCTGCATGATCCGTTCTCAAACTTGGTCTAGACCCTGCCAGAGTGACTGCTAGCAGTTGTGTGTACCCATTCATGTCATTTGGTGCGGGGCGCTGAGATGAGATTTAGGGCCGAACTGCGATCTTATGTATCGTAAGCGCGATTGGGAGGACTTTCAACGTGATCTCCTGGTCTACAAGGATGCTGAGGCAGCTCGACCCCAGCCTAATCCGGCGACTTCTCCTGCAGTCACAACGGGGGAGGGAGATGAACAAAGAGAGCTTATCTTGAAGGTGCGGCGATGGCACTGAACGGTCTTGATCGCTCAGCGTTCCATTTTTAGCGGTGTAGCGCAGCAAAAGAAAGGATCACTGACATTATGGACGTAAGTCATGCTTGTGATTTGATTTTCATGAATCAACACCTTGGGATGGCTCGTGCTCCAACTGAGTGGCATCTCTTATACATCAGGTCTCGCTACGCTTGATCAAATGGAAGTGGACATATGACCAGGAATTCAGAGTAATCAAGAAGTGCAACGACAGATGGTGAGCAAGACTCGTCCTTGCTCAGGGTCAGCTTCTTACTTTGGATCATTACAGGACAAAGGAACTTGCGGAGAGGGAGGGATGGATTCTGGAAGATCTCGTCGCATCGGAAACCTACGGATCCTTGCAGAGATGCAAGACTTTACTTTTCGAGCAAATCGGGCCGAATGGTACGTGATAGAATGCACTTGTGGCAACGCCACTGCATTAATTGCCTTGTCAGATGTAACCCCCATTCGAGCCACGATCGAATCGGAGCTTGTGACGTTTCAAGCGCGTCATGATCGCCAAAAGGCTGAGGGGACTTACAGAGAGAAATTGACCGAAGTGAAAAAGATTTACGAACGTATGCGGTGTGGCACTCTGGAGGTTGCCCAAGCGGGATCCTCTGGCTCGAACGACCCGTTGATCCTTCCGCCGCTGTCCGTTTTCTGCACGCTGCCGTCTGTACGCGCGCTCAAGGGCAGTCCTGACCCGAGCGCGTTGCCACCGCCTGTCACGAGCGAGATGAATTCGTCCCTGGCGATGTCGCTCATCAAAGCGGACATCCATACCTGGCTTGTTCCAGTCCAGAAGCATTTGATGACAGTGTTGGGTTACCCAAATGGATGGCAGAGTGCGAGCACGCGAGCGCTACATCCGTTGAAGCGTCTCACTGCGCGGTTTTTCTGTCGGAAATGTGGAGAGGGCAAGGTAGGGAAGGGCAGTCGAAGGGAACAATGCTTGGACCTTAAAGGTGTCTGTTCGCACGTTTGTGTAGCAGCACCCGGAAAGAGGATCGAGGATGGCACTGGCAATGGAAACGAGCAAGAGAAAGGAAAGGGTAAAAGTAGGAAAAAGAGCGGGAACAAAATGTCTGACTGGAAGGTAGACATGTTTGAAAAGGACGAGAAGGTATTTCTTGTCTTACACGCCTCTTGCGAAAGATACTCATGCCGCTAGGCGATCCGTGCCATTAAAACGATCCTCGATCTGGCAGACATGTCCGAGGAAACTGCCATCCTCTCTCGTGTCCACTCTACTTTCAAGGATAAGTACGACTTACGATGCATGTCGTGCCAAGGGTGGATAGTCATGGATTTTGAAACTGCGGCAAGTGCCTGCCTTGATTGGAGAATGTGACCCGTTTGACATGGATTACAGATCGGACATGCGCGCCGCCACGAGTCCATGGAGATCCGACTGTTACCCTGGACATGGGTTAACCATCTCGGATGCTCTTACACCAAGTTGAAGTCGCCCCTCGAGCTACTTGCGACATTCAAGCGTGACAACTGTGAGTTGTTGCTGGGACCATCGTATCGTGCAGGGCGCCTTTGCAAGGATGACAACTATGGATGCAAGCACTGTATGATCGTCGACAAGGACGACAAGTTGGTTAGCGTTGGAAAGGTGGGAAACCAGGAGAGAAAAGCGATGAATTTCAATGCATTGAGATCGCATGTCAAGGATAAGTAGGTGGTTTCAATTTCCTAACCCGAATAGGTTGATATGGCCACATTTGTAGACACGGTATTCAAGACATACGAGACGAAGACTTTTTTTGTTACAAGTCGATTAGAAACAGTAGTGGAGGGAGTGGAAAGGGGTAGGATACATACAGCCGAGTAATATTGTACAAGAATCAGTCCGAGTGAGGTTCGTTCTGCTCGTCCTCTGGGGCAACCAAGCTTCCAAGCTCCGAAAAGGATATATGTGATGTGGCGAATAGATCATGGTTTCTGAGACTGCGTCGTCTCGAAATGACTTGTGTTGGGGGAGGAGACAGGACATCGACGAATGGCTCGGTGTCCGTGTCTGACGTATTTGGGTGTGAGGCACCGTCTTGGTCGAGGTCATCCTGGGTGCTCAATGTGTGCAGCGAGGCGGACGAGGTCATTGCGTCTGGGTTGGTTCCCAGGGAGGAGCGGGAGAGGATGGCGCGTCCGTTGGGGATGGGAGGGGGGAGCGCGTGTGTGCGAAGTGGTGGGAGCGAGCGTGCGCCTCTGTTCGGATCCGCGTGTTCATCGTCGGCGACGGGTGCGGGGACCTCGTCGTCTGGCTTGGGCTGCGAGGGGGGCTTGGGCTTGTCGCCTCTAGCATCGGTCCACCAGGGGAGCACCCACTGTGCATTTCGGGTCAGGCGTAGAGCACCGTGGGCGAGGTCGGGGGGCGTACCTCGTGGACGACGTAGGCTGAGGCGACGCCGGCGAGGGCAGCGGCGACGTAGAGGGCGAGGTCTCTTGTGCGGGACATTTGGAACGAGAGCTGTGAGCTCGTGTTGACCGCGCGGGTATCTACAATATCTACACATGCTTGGATTAGTATTTATTAGGTTATCACTCGTCCACTACCTTCCACCATGCCCACTGCAGATTCAGACGAGAGAGACACGGACAACGACAAATCTCAGTCAAACAAGTCAAAGTCGTCCTCGTCAAAGTGTGCGTATTAGCTCGTCTCAGAATCTCGCATCGTGGCCCTCACAGATCCCCACCAATGTCACAGCAAAGGACCTCTCCCATGTTCCATGCAAATTCTTCAAAGTCGGCGCTTGCACCGCCGGCTCGTCGTGCCCCTTCTCTCACGTCGTGCACGAACCTGGCCAGCAGAAAGACGTCTGCGCGTGGTTCGTAAAGGGTAACTGCAAGTTTGGCCACAAGTGCGCACTCGCCCATGTCCTCCCCGGTCAGAGCATGTCTATGGATCGCAAAAATAAAAAGGCCGCCCAGCTCGCCGCCAATGGTAACGTCGTCACACCGACAGCCCGCGATTCAAAATCCTTAAAGGGCGTGAAAAAGGATGGTCACAAGTCTGCTCCCCATGGCCCGTCCTCCTCTGGCTCTGGTCTGCTCTCCGGATCAACTGCACCAACACGCACCACCTCGGCTCGTCCTCTGGTCATGACCCTCAAAGCAACGCCATCCGCACCCGCGCCCCCAGTCAAGGATACCGATTTCCCTCCATTCGTGCTCCCAGACGATGCAGACACCCACAAACCCATCATGGTACCTCCCACGACCGCCACTACCGATCTTATTTCTGCCACCAAACCGTACCTGGAGGATGGCGAGACGCCCCCGTCGGAACCACCTCCCGATTCCGCGTCTTCTATCCACACCAGAATTCCTTCGCCACCCACTCTCCCACTCAACGTACCTATTGCACCACGCCGTACAATGCTCCCCCCAGACGCCGCGGATCTCGGTCCAATTGGTTCTCCTCCACGAGGATCATTGTCCACTCATTCCCCGATATCGTCAGGAGATTCCCCACAGAATGCTGGGATCCCATCCACGTTCCATGCTCAGACATCTCTGCTCACAGAGTCTAGGAATCGACTCGGGGGCGTCCCTTCCTCTCTCGGGCACACACACAGCCCAGCATGGAAGGCTGACGTCGGATCGGTACCTACACAGGGAATCATCTCCAAGGCCAGTCCAGAGATCGATGTTAGCATCTCTGCGGATCGGGATGTTCTGGCCGCAGACGAAAATTTGGAAGAATTCCTGCCTTCTTCGCTGACAGACCTCTTGACGCCCTCGGAGCGTTCCCGTAGAATGTCGCGCACACACTCGGGTTCGTCACGCCCTGTCAATCTCAACGATACGCCATCCCCGCTCGCTACTCTTGCTCCGCAACCCCAGACACACCATTCCAACCATCGCTACTCGCGTTCTGTCCCTGCTCCAACCCTTCTGGGCGATGTCAAATCCATTTGGGCCGAACGCGGTCTCACGGCCAACGGAGTACCTGGCTCTCCAGACAAGTCTGGCTTTGTGGTCAATCCAATCGGTTCAGGCACGCCAAGCTCACTCAAATCGTCCAACGGTTTGGGTGCGCTCAACTTGGGAGGTTCCATCACCCCATCAGGAACAGGAGCAGCTGCATTCCGCGACGACTCTCACTCCCCGTCATCCTCCCTGCTCGCACCGTCCAATGCCTCCGCCGCGTTCCTTCCTGGTCTTCACCACTACTACTCCAAGATGAACACCGGAACCAATAACGGCCGTGCTCCCAGTGCCGGCCTCGGTCTTGGTGCCGGTCTAGGCCTTGGTGGTCTTAGCCGCTCTCCTCTTTCTCATGCACCTATTCACGGCCCAGCTGCGGACGAGGGAAGGACGGGCCCGAACAACGGGACAAGCATCGGTCTCGGTCTCGGCGAAGCGACGTCCCCGTCCTTCCGCGCTCTCCAATCACATGCACCTGGTCAGAGTCTCCCACAGGGCCTCGCAGCCGGCTACTCGCGCATACATGCACTCCCGCTTGCCGGATCACCTGGCTCGCTTGGTGGCTCAAGCGTCGGCGGGGGCGCATTCAGCCCGGGGCACGGCCCGGTGCCGTTTGGCATCAATGCCGGGACGAGCCAGGACTGGCACTTGCAGTCGAACCACGCGCTCCTTTCTGCCGACCCGGTCTCGGTCTCGCACCTCTCGCTGTCTGCGCACCACGACCTCGGTGCGAACCTGACGCAGGCAGGGGCGCCCATCTCGTCCTCGATGGCTGCGCTCGAGTCCATGTTTTCGAGGCTGCCGCCGGGGGGACCGCTCCGTACGCCGCCGCACGCCGCCGGCAACAGCCATGGGCGCTGGCAATCTCACAAGTTGAATAGCCCGCTCAGTCTGCCGATCGGTGCGAGCGACGACGACGAGCTCTTTAGCATGGACGGATGATGACCGCGCACTTGCCCGCCAAAAAAAGTTGGACCATGACTCGTTGGACGACCATTGTCTTTTTCTTCTTTTTCCTACGTATTTACGTACAAAGTAATCTGCAAGGGAAACGACTGAAAGGCTGAATACCTATCTAGTAGCCTTTTTTTCCCCTTCTTCTTTCGATCTTTTATTCCCTACACGGTGTGGTCCATTGGTCCCGTGGGTGTGCCGTCTTGCGGGTTGAAAATTATATTTATACCGTTCCTTTTTTAAACCTTTCCTTCCCCTTTGTATTGCAATAACCTTGGGCAGAGGAAAGCATGGCATGTACACCCGCACGCATGTATTGATCCTCACTTGTAATCTTCTTGGTGAAATAAACACGTCCATGACTCATGCATCCGACCTGACCTTCTTCATAACAGGCGTCTCCAAAGCCGCGCTCGTCCCCTCGTACTCCTCCTCCTTGATCCTGTCCAGCAACGACACCTCGACTTCGCGCTCAACTTCGCTCTCCTCGCCCTCGTCCATCAAGCTCAAGCTCTGCCCCCCCGCCCCGAGCATCAACGACGTGGACCCCTCCTGCTCGCGCGCCCGTCCTAGGTTCATCGCGGCCACCTTGCGTTTCTTGCCTCGCGGTTTCCGTGGTTTCTTGGGCGACGGCACGAATTCCTTGCCATTCTTGACAGCCCATTCAATCTCGAGGACTCTACGTCGGATCAAAAAAAAAAAGCAGACGAAACGTCAGAGCGAAGTTCCAGTCATGGATAGTTTACATAGAAACACATCAACGACGAAAAGTATCCACCTCTCTCGAAGCTTGACGTTATCCGGAACGTAGTTCTGCGCTTTCCGGTAGAGCTCGAGTGCGACTTCGAGATCGCCCCTGCCAGACAGACCGACGTGAGCATACGTGCATACCAGAAAAGCAACGAGAAGGACACACTTTTCAGAATGGGCGCGCGCGAGGGAGACATAAGCTCGCCCCGTCTTCTTTCGGGATGTCGGCGACAGCACGTCGGCAAGCTGGCGTTCTTTGTGACCGCGTTCACTGAACACAAAGCGTGAGCCCCTATACACTACGCCCGAATTCCGGCACGTACTATTTGTCTTCCAACTCCGCGAGCCTTGCGCGGAGCTGGTCATCCAAGTCGCGATGGCGCGCGAGCAGCGGTGTGAGCAAGCCCGGAGGCAACTTGGGTTCTGCCTGTGCTTGGCGTCGCTCGTCCTCTTGTTTCTCCCTCACTGCCAGGTTCTCCTTTTCTTCTTCAAGGCGCGCGCGCTCTTCGCGTTCACGGTCCTCACGCTCTTTCAGACGACGTGCCACCTCAGCTTCCACGGCCCTTGCAATCTGTAGCGCAAATCTTGTGAGTATTGGACAGCGTATTGGACAAGAAACGAACCCTCTCGTCGATCTCCTTGTCCGTCAATTGGACCGTGGGCTCCGTAGTTTCTGGTGTCTCCTCGATTGCGCCCGAAAATGGTAGACGTGGTTTCGTCTTAGCTAACGGTAGTAGCGGCCCAGCACCGATGCCACTGATACGTGGCACACGAGAAAGGCGTGGTCGTCGAGAAGGTCTGGGTCCGTTGTTGGTCGTGACCACGGCCTGGGAAGCAAGGACAGCATCCGCTTGGAGGACAGCGGGAGCAAGCTTCGGTGGGGGTGGTTGAATGGCTGCAAAGTGAGCTTTAACTTGGGGACGATTGTCTAATTGAAGGGGTGAGTGACGTTTTCGTAAAGTTGGCAAGGCGAACGGACCGCGTTCGTTCACTACTGGACGGTTCTCGACGTTCTTGGTACGAACGGCAAAGCTAGTAAAACGGTATCAGCCAAACGTGGACACCAAGGTAGCAACTGGTACATACTTTAGGGTATTAAGGGTATCTTGGCGGAACTTTGTGCCAGCAGCGAGATTGCAAATCAGCAATCCGACGGACGAACCACCGAGGGCGTCTTGCAGAATTCGTGTAAGCTTCGAATTCCGATATGGGATGCGGGACTGTGGAGAAGGGTTCAGCACATAAACGGGACTGGCAGAGTGTAAGCCTTACAGCTCCCTGGTTCAATGCATGTACCACTTGTCCGAGGACACTCAAGCTCTTGTTAATCGCGGCAGACTCTGCCATACGCGTTGGATCATTTCCAGTAAGCTTATTGTTCTCAGAACCAGCAAGATCGACGAGATTGATTTTCCCAGTCAGTGCTAACAAGGGAAATTTTGTTAGGTGCATAGGTGGAAGATCTAAGAAATCCGCACTTTTCTGGGTTGCCGAATCCATCATAGCTACCTCAATGGTGAGTACCGCATGCGAACGAGAAGACGCCCGATTGAGGTTCGTGGCTCCAACCGAGCGATGGCGAGACGCACGTCTGTGGACATATGAATGATCATTAACAAAGTGACGATGAAAATACAAACGAATAGATGGTATCGAATTCCTCGACGGACTCAATAGGAAGGGAGGTCAAGTTGGCAACGAATACTTGACCAGCATCGTTTTCACGGACAGGAAGCTTGGGTGCCTGTACCAAGCATTCAATAA
>JBBPJL010000601.1:0-15429 GCA_038088675.1 Xanthoconium separans | reverse complement strand
GCCATGCTAACACTTCAATTACAGGCAAAGGACTCAAGTATTGCTCCTTTCAAGTGCACTCACTTGCAGTGCACTCATTCACGAGCCGCCAGCAGATCTCATGTGAAATGAATACATCCAGCATAACACCTCGCTCTCCCCAAGACGACACACACTCCTGGATAAGGGGTGCGTGTTTTCGTCTCACGCCGACTTTCCCAACTCTAGTGTCTCTGTTCTTCAAGAGAATGACCCTGTCATTGAGTCTGATGATGAGTGTGACCAGCCAGGTCGCCGCCGTCATAAAGTGGCGAAATGCTGTGGACGACTGGCTTTATTGTACGACAAATATAATCAACCGTATATAAAGTAAGTTATTCGATGCTTGACTGTATCCCTCAATAACAAGTGATTTTATAGATGTTCCAAGCACTCGCTGGATACAGAAAATGCACATCTCCTCCTGTGAAATTTGCAGGAGTTTGACACACTTTATCTGAAGGCATTGCTTGAAGATGACAGTGCTACATATCTTCACATTGAAACATATGCAAAATCTCTCGGAATCGGACCACTAGCACCTTGTGAATTTGCTGCTTCATGTAGTGAGCAAAAACAAGTATGTCATAGGTATATTCTATTTCTGGTGCTTCATTATCACTGACACATATCATCCTCTTTCTTTCTAGCCCACTGGCATCGAGACAAGGGTAATAAACTGCGTCAGGGGACACTGCTTAATTGGGCAAGTAGTTGCTTGGCAACGTATGACATCTATGTCCCAAACAACCTTGTTGACTGCACTCAGGTTGCCATCATCTCATGCAATGCCCATACACACCCACCTCCCCTTGCCATCAAGACCCCCCCTCTGATTGTTCAGTGTCTTCAATCCCTCCTATTGCAGCTCGACTGGAAACTCACTGACGCAACACCTTGCCGCCTCTCACATGACTCTGGCTTCCTGCTGGGTCTCCGACAAGCACTCGGGTGGGACAATAACAGCCACGATCCATCACCACAAGACCTTCACCCGTCGCTAGCAAATCTTGATTGTCTGTGCCGACTCATTGACACTGTCTGCAAAATTCATTTCCCTTATGGTACAGGATTCAAATGTAGGATTAATGTCCTTGTTAATGAGCCTAACCTCACTCGTCTCTCAGGTGCACAATGCCTTGTGAAGGAATGACATGGCCTCCCGCTCAAACACTGCTATCTGCAGTGTGTGGAGAGTCATGCCATTCCTGGTGATGACGACTCAAATGTCACTCTACCTTCTCAAGGCAAAGTGAATATCAATTGACACGTCATTCAAGCGCATCCGTAGCTGGTATGAATTTGAGATTGAATGTTGGGACAACAACAACATGAGATGTAAGTCCCTTGTGTTTGCTTGTCGTGTTACACCATGCTGATACCATGATAGCCGTTGTCACTGCACAAGCATTTACTACATCACAATCTGTGCATGCCCACCTTATTCTATTCCACTGTATTTTTGAGATTGCTGGAGCAGATGTTGGAACGCCAGTGCAATTCTTCCACATTGGTGGTGTTGGCATTGAAACTGTTGTTGTTGATGGACATCGTGGGCAAGCACTCGGTATTTTTTTTTCTCACTCATATCACAGCATATCACTAAGTACCACCAACAGGACTTGGAATGTTTTGCGTAGAACTTTGTAGTAATAGCTCACAACCATGCAGATATGAGCCTAATTGCCTTATGCGAGACCTTGATCCTTACGATCATCTCCGACGTTTTTTTCGCCTCTGTATCACACATTTCAAGCACAACATCCAAAGTTTGACTCACAGTATAGATCCCAAAGTTCTCAAGGCAATGTACAGCTTAGCCTCTTCAGAGGCACATCAAAATTTTGAGAAGACACTCGACACAATCCGAAAAGGTGGGCCAAAGGCAAAAGGTAAATTCATGGGATATCCTCAATACACACACTGAAATTACTGCAGCATGGTTGAAAGACAAAGAGACAGCAAAGTTCACCATCCACGCACTTTACCAACCATGGAGTCTCATCCCACCTTACATTTGGAAGGCCTCACCTTCGACAACAAATGGCAATGAACAAGCCCATCGCAATGTAAACCGCAATGGAACTGGATTGACATTATTGGCTGGAATAATGTATGGGTACCAGTGCGACGCCCGTACCCTATCAAGTATCAACCTTCAAATGAGTCACAAGATCAACACTCGAGACGCAGCTTCTACTCACCATTACCACGCAAAACGAGCAGTTTCGCGAAAAGGTAAGGCAGTGAAATAATCAAGTACATCATTAACAACCATTGCAGTTGTCGTCCAACGACGACAATATGACGCCAGAACAAACAGGCATCAGGAAGAACATCCAGAGGTGCTACAGATACCAAAAGAACATTCCAACAATCTCAAAGCAACAGACCATCATCATAGTACACAGCCAACAATCATAGACCAAGACACAAGCAGCGAGAGGATGGTAATATTAAAGCACAGCACACTACAAGACGCCCTAAACATAAATGTGCATGGAAGACCAGAGCCGTCAGTGAAGGTCAGGTGGACCAATGAGAACAGACAAGAACTCATGACATACAATGCACATTTGCACTACTCAACCTATTCCTCCCTTAGCGCAGCACTTGGGGGTTGAGAGCGCAAATTCGAGGGGAGAGTAGATACCCAATGCGATGAAGGTCAAAATATAGTTGGCAGCAAAGGCAGGTGGCCCGGGAGTGGTGCCGCAACAACGGATGAGAGGCAGCGAGACAGGGATGGGCATGACGACGGATGAGAGGCAGTGAGACAGGGATGGTGATAGTTGAGGGACAAGAAGTGTGGATGACTATAAATAATGCAAGGGAACAAATAGAGAAAAATAGAATTTCATACTTTGCTGTCGGTATCTGGAGTCCCACACTCTGTAATTGCCTCGAGGCTGCTGGTACCTGGAACCATTAGCCGATAAAGGGTCCGAGTTGTAACAGGGGACACAACACTCATCAGTGACAGCAATGTTCATGATGTTGACTCACTCACCCATTCACCAGTGACCTACCTTCGGGAATTCGGACATGGGACTTGTGTTGTTCTTGGTGACCAACTATTGCTGAACATGAAACAAGCTGGTACTGGTAGTCAGGGCATGCACGAACCCCCCAAAAAATAAATATAGAAGTTTGAATGTCGGCAGCACTTACCAAGGTCTAGCGAAGTCACAGTGACTCCACTCATCCTTGTACTGACATTTTTAGCACGGAGACCTATATTCAAAGCCCACCTAGACATCAAAATTTCCCACAGCTACAATGTTCTGCAATGGGCTGTACTAAGTGAACTCTTGATATGAGATTTGCTGAATATTGAGAAGGTATCCCTAGACTTGCAGATTCATGGACAATGGACAAGAGTTCAAACTCAGTTTCAGCATTGATTGGCATGTTTTCCAAGTCCCCCCAACCCACTTTTTGATGATCTTGCATGCTTTTTTTGCATCAAAATGTGCCCATTTGGTTTGCATTACACATGGAATGGAATGGCCAATGACCTGCACTGCCTTGCTGGACAAGCTTGTCAACCTGTGCTCTCACCAGGAAACTAGCTACTCCCCCATATCACATGGAACCAAGCTGATTGGTAATTCTTGGCACTTGTCTAGATCTTATTGCGACGACAATGACCAAGTTTGAGTTTTCGCAGTGGCCCCCAAACTTTGCTGACAACCAGCTTGAAACTCTTCTGGAGCATGCCACCATCTACACACTCGCACACAGCCTCGCTTATCTTCCAGCCACTCCATCTCAACCCCCTTCTCTGTCCTTGGTGATTCATGCCCTGATATTGTTACACTTACTGCGAGCCAATGCCCTAGCGAAGTTAGTCGCAACCATTCGTGGGAGGAGAAGTGAAGTGAGCAGTAATACAACCTAGTGTACTACGAGCCAACTGGCCCAGCTGAGTACTGTCCTATATGTAGAGGAAGTCAAGCACGGAAGTGCAAGACCGATGAGGAGCCTTGGGGGTACAAGTGCAAGCTAATGCCTTGAAGAGCTGGAAGATGATGAGACGTGAAATAGAGGCAATGTCAAGAGTGGACAAGACTCAAGAGGGATCCCTCTACCAGTACACCAGTAGACGAGAATAGAATTGCGAGTATAAGGGCACCGAAGTGCAGTAGGAATACAGGCAGGTATTCTGGCGTAGAACTAGCTTAGAGATACCAGTGGACAAAGGTAACTCTATATATACTGTAGACTGATGGTGCACGGACCATCAGGGTCAAGGGTGATCCATAGGATCAAACAGGCTTCCCACAACGGGAAGGAACAAAGAGGATCAAAAGGAGTCCCATTGTCATGAAGAGTGGAAGCAGATCAATGGGATCAATGGATGAAATGTACCCTATATGGCTATAGAGTCCATTGGGTGGTACATGTGATGGGAGATCAAGAACGGGATCCCATCAGGAACTAGGAATAGGATCAAAGGGGATCCACTGTCTCGGGGTGATGAGGATCAGCGCAAGAATCCACAGATGATCAGAGAAGCATCTAGTGTCATGAGCAGATGGAGTTCCACATGGCTATCCAGTGGCTGAGGATCAGCCTGGGTCATGACAAGTCGTGCTCCTGCAACCGGCAAGGAGTGGAATAACGAAGGGAAGGCGGAGGGTTCCGGGATTGGTTAGGAACGGATGTCCATCTTCAGGGTAGGTCTTGCTAGCTGTCTATGATTGAGATGTCTAGAGGAACAAGGGTTTGGCCATAAGCAAGAGTATGGCGACTCCTGAGGTGTCCTATGATGAGGACGATGATGGTAGTACTCCCAGAGTACTGGTATACGTGGTAAGACTTCTGCCAGAGCCTAAGGGGTAAATGTGGTCCCTGTCCGTTGAGGAAAGACGAAGAAAAAGAATAAAGTGGTCCAGTCCGGTGGTACTGCCAGTGAACTGAGGATTTCTGTAACAGATATCTCTCTTACCCGCCCCTGTTCCATGTACACTGTTCGAGAAAGCACAGTGATTGCAATCAGTCTACAATGAGCTATATGTGCACATTGCCACTGACAACACTTTTCTGGTTCAAGTGATGGGTGCAGAGGTTGGTGTTGGTGAGGCAGACGAGTTTGTAAGATGACTCTGGAAGAGGTGGAAAATGATTAGGGAGGAAGGGATCATCCAGGTAATTTCCTGCCGCATTCCATGGAGGTGCATCGCTCAAGGATGCCACCTAGCCCTTGCATCTCAGTCTGTTCTGTTCAGACTATCTCCTCCATACCAGTAAGGGACCCACGCTCAGTCTGAAGCAAGTCAAATTCAATATGATATCATCATCGTTTGGCCCCCTGTTATGATGTCCAGAAGTAGTCCATAGGTTGGAACTTGATTTAATGATTTCAAGACTTTCATCTTGTAGGGGGGAGATACAAAGAATAAAGACTTGTAATTTTGGTGCACCACATAAGATGGTGGCCAAAGTAAACTGGGACCAGGAGCTTGCTGTAGGAATAATATTGATTTCAAGAGTTGTAAGATTAGATGCAGAGGAGATCCAAGATTGGTTCTAGTTAATATTTATCCAGGTGAGGGAAATGGTTTTCAAATGGGGAGCTGTTAAGCTAGTAGTTTTCGGGGTTACTGATCAACTCTAATGAAACTCCAGAGCACCAGAGTTTTGTAGTGAACCTTTTGGTGAAGATGATTCAGGTGGAATGTCACACCCTTACTGGGAGTTCTGAGTAGGTTCGGGGTTATGGAGTTTGGGGATCAGAGCTTGGGAATGGGGAATCAGAAGGAGGGACTTCACATTGCAGGCAACGAAGTTGAGTGGCAAGTTCAGAGGAGAGTCCAAGACTCAAGCAGAGTTGAGGAGAAGTAAATAGAGTATATTCAGGGTTATGACAAACAATCTTGGCAAGTATGTGAAGTTAAGAATGTATGGTTATCAAAACGCTGAAGCAGTGCCCAGGGTTGTACTTTGTGGGGGCAGTGCAACAATAGGTGGGGCATAGATTAGTTACAAGAACATGGTATGTACTAGTACAAAAGAAGGGAGGAAGGGATTATATTGAAGGTAAACTCTGAGCAGAGTAACAAAAGTCTGAAGAGGCTAAGACAGAGTTAGGTGCAGGGTAATGGAGTTTGGGACACAGGGGTTGGGGTTAGACTTAGAGGGTTTTCTGGGATATGATAGTATCCCCCCTTTAGGCTTGAATCTCTGAAGGCCAAAGCAACTAGAGAACAATGCAGAGTTTTTCAGGGTTGGTGGAGTCCAAAATTGGATGGGGATATTGTTATGGATTTACAGTTCACCAGCAGTACCACCAGACCAGACCAGTTTTATTTTCTTCAACCTTTTCTCAACAGACAGGGACACTGCCACCTCAAGGCTCTGGCAGAAGCCTTACCACTAGTACCAGTACTCAGGGAGTACCACCAACATTGTTGTCCATGCCTATGGACACCTGGAGTTGCCATACTCTCACTTATGGCCAACCTTCATCCTCCTAGACATCTTAGTCACAGATGGTCTAGCAAGACACTTCCTGAAGACAGACAGCAGCCCTCCTAGCCAACCACAGGACACTCCATCTTCCCCTCATTACCCCAACTCCTTCTGTGAAGGAGTACAACCTGTCACGACTGAGGCTATTCTTATAGCCACTGTAGAGCCTATCGCTGATCCTCATCACCCCAAGACAGTGGATCTCTATTTGATCCTTTCCTTAGTTCCTGATGGGATTCTGTTCTTGATCTCCCATCATTCACATGCCCAATGGACTCTATAGCCATATAGAGCATGTTTCACCTTTTTGATCCTTTGATCCCATTGATCCTCTTCTGATCTTCATGACAGTGGAACCCCTCTTTGATCCTTTTGTTCCTTCCTAATGTGGGAAGCCTATTTTGATCCTTCAGGATCACCCTTTGCCCTGATGGTCTGTGCACCCTCAGATTACAGTATATATAGAGCTACACTTGTACTGCTGTAGTCTCTAAGCTAGTTCTACACCAGAATACTTGCCTGTATTCCTACTGCAACTCCTCATTGCCCCTTACTCGCAATCCCATTCTTGTTCACTGGTGTACTGGTGACAGGATCCCTCTTGAGTCTCATCCACTCTTGACATCACTGTCATTTCACGCCTCTTCGTCTTTTGGCTCTTCAAGGCATTAGCTTGCACTTGTACCCTCAAGACTCCATTTCAGTCTTGCACTTCTGTGCTCAACCTCTACTACTTCAGGATGGTGCTTCACAGGGTCAGCTGGCTTGCAGTACACTAGGTTGTATCACTGCTCACTTCACTTCTCTATCATGAATGGTTGTGACTAACTTTGCTAGGGCACAAGCTCACAGTAAGTGTAACAGGTATAAGATGTTACGCTTACCGTGACAACTGGAGTTAACTCAGTTGTAGAGGATGAGATAGATTGATAGTAAGATGTCTGTTTGATAGTCAACAACTTAAGCTGAGCGAAGTTGTTGATGTTGCACTCAATCCTAAGAGAAGGGTCCTCTTGTGATGACGTGAAGTCCTAGTTCTTTGCTGAGAGAGGGTAGAGGAACACGAGCGAGAAGAGAATGACTTCAGGCAAGTGGAACTCCAGTTAACACAGTAGTTATTGCATAGAACTAGATTAGTGTTACAAGTTACAGTGCTTGAGTATTTATACAATGAAGAAACTAGCATGGACCATCAGGTCCCATAGGAAAGGTAAAATGTTCCGCTAGTTGGAACAGACAGGATGAAGTAGAATTGGAAAAGGAATGGAATTCTGCTGTCTGGAAGAGCGGAATATCAGCGAGCGGAACAGGAAGGGATGTCATACTCAGAGGAAACTGCCGAGTGACAATACAGTACATCATTGTATGGGAGAGATTGGAAGACATCAGATGGAAACGGTCCCATCGTGAGGAGTGGATAAGTCCATAGAAGAAATAGAAAAATAAACACACCATATGGAAATCCGTAACATAAGAGGTGTGCTGCTCTTGTTCTTGCTTCTTTACCATCAACCACTACCATGTCCAACTTCAAAGATATCACCGACATTACAGAGTGGCTCAACTCCGAGCTAGAGCACATCTGGAAGACAGATGGCTTTCCTTAGCCAACCAAAATGTGTCCTCTTCCCTCAGATACTCCACCTCCCTAAAGCATGGGAGCATGACCCCATATGACCCTCGGGCTGTTGTTCACAGCCTTTGTACAGCCATGTGGAACTCCATATCTGCTTACAGCACATAGATGCATTCCCAATCTCATGGCATGCTGCTGACCCTTATAGGCAGTGGATCTGCATTTGATCCTTTCCTTGTTCCTGATGGGATTCCCTTCTTGATCTCCCATCATCTGTATTACCACATGGACTCTATAACCATGTATGGTAGAGATTCCCTTTTGATTCTTCAATCCTGTTGATCCTATTCCAATCTTCATTACAGGGGGACTCCATTCTTACCCTTTGCCCTATTCCTCTTGGGGGACACCCTTTTCCCAGATGGTCTGTGTACCATACTGGAACCCTATAAGTAGAGATACTTTGTTCCTCGTATCTCTAAGCTAGTTCTATGCCTGTGTACCTGCTTGTACCACTACAGCAACTTTCATTGCCTGTACTTCACAATCCACACTTGCTTTACTGGTGTACTGGCAACAGGATGGTCTCAGAGTCTCATCCACTCTTGATCTCACTGTTGTTCCATGTCTCCTCCTCTTGACTTTGCCAAATCTTGTTTTGCAAGTCAAAGGACTTCATTTGGGATCTTGCTCAATACTTCTCTTGACCCCCAAAGATAGCACAGCACTTCAGAGAGCCACTCTCATTGTGCAAGGTCAACTCTCAGCTCCATCTCTTCACTTACCTCTGGGTTGTGACTTCACTTCACCAGGGCATGTGCTCACAGTAAGCATAACAATCATGACAAGAGGCACTGCCCTATGAGTCATAGATAAGCAGAAATGAAAGCAATGTGCATATCATGAGGTGTGTAAAAGAAGGGCAGAATGTGAAGGCCTTGTGACAAGGGAAAGAAAGGGGAAAAATGAAGAATCATAACATTACTTCCATCCTATGGTCAAACATCCTTGGTTGACATAAAGAGAAGGACAATGTCATTGTCATCCTTCAATAACCAGCTCAGATAGCCAAGGTAATTTCATCCTCTTTGACATCTTGTGCCAGATCAGCACAATTTTCCTTCTACATGCACAATGTTTCTACTGTATGACACACTTGATAGTAGAAATCCTATGTACTGTTAGGATGACAATAAATGGGATCAATAAGAAAAGTAGAAGCAGGGATTAGAAGATCACCAATATGGATCACCTCATTGTGAATTAGGAGTAGTTAAACTGGGAGTGGGAGAAGATGGGCATAGGAATGCTTCATTATTCCACAATGGGTCAACTGTTCTCCAAGCATTGTATGTTTGTGGGGGGACTGGTTCCCAGATCATAGGAATATACTCCTATGGTTCATTGTTGACTGCTTCATTATTCTGATCAACTGCCCATGCATCTTTATTGTCCCAATCCAAAGTGGGATTATAATCAACCATTCATCAGAGGAAAAAGAGTACTATGCATCCAAAGATGCAGAGATGAAAAGAACATTTTTCTGGAGTATCTGAAATGAGGATAATGAAGATAACAAGCAAAAGAGTGACAAGCAAAAGAGAAAAAACCAGCTCCACCAAAGACAGTAGATATGGCTGGAGGATTGGGGGTGGTAGACATAGGAAAAGCAGCCTTTCCCCCCCTTCCACATTGTTTCTTCTGAACTCCACCATCACTTTGGACAGCTGGAGGGACTGATGCAGATTGCTTGTATGTTGAGGCTTTTTGGGTAGTTGAAGGATGAGCCAAGCCAGCCATGTGTGAGGGTTGGCTTATGAGTGCTCAAAGTCTTTCAGAGCATCAAGGGTGGCATGAGGGCCTCACACATATCATAGCATTAGACACATGCAGAAGCAACATTTTTTGTCAGCCAGAATAGGCCAAGCATAGCCTCATAAAAACAGTGGTATATAGCTGAAACACAGAGGCACTGATGGGAGAGAGTAGAGATAAGGGTGCTAGCCCCTCTTGAGCAATGTTGAGGGGCTAGGTTGTCACAAAACTGCTGCCCCTTAAACACCAAAATGATAGGGGCTACCTATCTAATCAATAGAGGAATCCAGATAGGGGATGGTATAGCAAATGTCTCTTCCCAGCCTTATTGTGGTACCCTCAACATATTGAAGCAAGTGTGTCCAATCTACTGTGTTCTTGTATGTGCTGTTTACATCATATTAGAGCATGCATCACACACTCAAGATACAAGAGATCCTTTTAAACATCTTTGGTCATGCAGAAGGGGCAGATTTAGCATCATTGGCCACCACATGCCATGCATTCAAGGAACCTGCCCTGGACATACTCTGGGAAGAGTTGTATGACCTATCTGTGTTAGTGTTGTGTCGAAAATGTTCAAAATGTGTAAGTGTTCTTGATGGAACAATCTCAATTCACCTTACATTATTTGTCATGCTAGTTTTGCAGACCACTCACACAATCTGAGTGGGATATAATCCAAGGTTATACTCGTCGCATCCAATCAATATCTCTAGGAAACAGTTTTCAATTCAACCCCAAATTCTTCAAACTCCTTTTGAAACCTCCCTCAGACTCCGGGTCAGCAGAACCACTCTTTCCAAATGTCCACCATCTGTGCTTGAGTGGACACAAAGATGATCCCACAACTTTATCACTACAGTTTCCATCCCTGATTTCCCTTGAAGTTAGGATGTATAAACCACATTTGCATGAGCATTCTGTCATCTCATTAGCAAAGACCTCCCCAAGTCTTACCAGACTCTACATTCATGCCAAACATTCAGCTACCCATTTCAGCTTTATCCCCTATTGGCAAAGTTTTCAGGACTTGACATGCCCTCAACTCCCCCTTGGCATACCTGATCTCATGCACCTGTCTCAAATGACTTCATTGACTCAGCTCCACTTTATGGTGTCCAGGACATTACCACAGGTCATGTCTTGTTCCAACACACCCCTGATCTTTTCTAACTTGCATGTGTTGAAATTATACTCGTATACATTAAGTCGAGTTTCACGACTCCTTCCTCAGATTCAACTGCCTGTCATCACCGAATTTGTTATCCAGATTGAATCCCCTCCTACCCAACACAACCTATCCTCTTTCTTCACTAGCATCCAAACATCTAGGATTAGTCACACCCTCCAGTATCTGACCTTGAGTCAGATGTACTTCCAAGCCCGCATATATGGTCCCCGGGGAGGCATGCCTACAATTTCTCTGGAAGACTTGGAGCCATGTAGAACATTCAGCCACCTCCGTGGCATCACCATCAACCTTGAATGTACTGTAAACCTGACAGACAGTGATATTCTCGCATTAGTATCACCATTTCCTTCTTTAGACCAACTCCTCATCAATCAATATTGGGGCTGGAACATGCAAGGAGGAATCACGCCAGGAGGACTGCTACAACTCTTACAGACAAGGCCATCATTGCTTCACATCGCTCTCGCTATCGACACACAAGGCTACACTGACATTCCATCATCCCAACTCAGCCTCGGTGTTGCCTCAACACACATATGCAGTATCAACCTCATGGATTCATTCATTGACGCTGAATCTGTGCCAATCATTGCTACCTTCTTTTCCGGAATAATGCCTATCTCTGCATGTGTTTTATTTGCATGGTGTCATCTCGGGTTGCATCAGAACCCGAATCGTGAAGTATGTGTACCCCATTGGCATGAGGTTTTTGATCGGATGGGGGACATGCTCACCTCTGGAGGAGCCAAAGTTAGGGAAATAAATGTAGATGGTGTACCACTTGTACGCGTGTAATTGCCTTAGGAACATGTTATTTAACAGGTGTCATGGACGTGTTCTCTCGCCTCTCGAGCTCGCCATCTCTTTTGGATGGTATGTACACACGGAGACCTCGTCCTCGGTGGACACGCCCGGTTGAGTTTGACACAATGTTGTTGAGAGCCCACCTCATACTGTTCGCCAAATCGGTGTCGCACACGAATGTGCTCGACGGTGAGATTTGGGTACATCTTGTCTCAATCATATAGTCAGGCTGAGGACGTGGAAGTCGACGAGTGCGTACCTTCATCGCATACATCTGGTTTAAAGTGCTGAACCCGAAAAGTCTGGTACTGACGCAAACCAAAGGCTTTCGATAGCATGGACGAGTATGTCCTTCACATTACAGCATTATTTACATCCCTCGTCCACCGTGGCACGATAACAATGAGAACACTGTTCCACCGTGGGCCTCTGCCCGGAGCAATCTGCATAAATTGGTATTTGGACACTTGTTTTTTGTAGGGCGTCACTGAGGTCCCGTTTGGCTACGCATTATTTTCTGGCGAAGTCAAGTAGTGACCATGGTTAGGAATTATGCCTTTCACGGAGAAAACACCCACTCTTCTCGCAGGGAAAAAAATGAAGTGAAGGGCACGCACCATTGATAACCAATTCGCCTCACGCTGCGACGACATCTCGGATGATGAAGCGCAGGAGGGCTGTCGTAGTCGCTCACGTCGCTTTCAGGTGAACGAAAATTAGCTGAAATGACTAGCTCGAGACAAGTCTGGATTGTGTTGTGTACAGAGTGCCTCTGTCTTCCCGGTATGACCGCTAAGTACTAGTACTCGGCTGAGCCAAAGCTGAACGGGACCATATAATGATAAATACAGAGTTTGAATGCCGGGTCTAGCGAAGTGCCAACTCCGCTCATCTTCGTACTGACTCTTTAGCACGGAGACCTATATTCAAAGCTCACCTAGACGTCCAAATTACCCACCACTACAACATTCTGCAATGGACTGTACTAAGTGAACATCTCATCTCACAACCACGCACGCGGTCAACTCATCTGTCACAAGATGGCCAAGAGTTCAAACTCAGTTTCGGCATTGATCGGCATGTTTTGTCGTTCCCTCCCCCAATCCACTTATGACGATCTTGCGTGCTTTTCTTGCATTGAAATGTGCTCGTTTGGTTCGCGTTACGCGTGGAATGACCAATGACCTGCACCGCCTTGCTGGACAAGCTTGTCAGCCTGTGCTCTAGCCGGGAAACTAGCTACTCCCCCGTATCACGTGGAACGAAGCTGATCGGTAATTCTCGGCGCTCGTCTAGATCTTGTTGCGACGACGATGACCAAGTTCGAGTTTTCGCAGTGGCCCCCAAACTTCGCCGACAACCAGCTTGAAACTCTTCTGGAGCATGCCACCACCTACGCACTCGCACACGGCCTCGCTTATCTCCCGGCCACCCCGTCTCAACCCCCTTCCCCGTCCTCGGTGATTCACGCCCCAATATCGCTCTTACCCTCCCCCGTTCCACGTACGCTGTTCGAGAAAGCACAGCGATTGCAATCGGTCTACAACGAGCTATATGCGCGCATTGCCGCTGACGACGCTTTTCTGGATCAAGTGATGGGTGCAGAGGTCGGCGTCGGCGAGGCGGACGAGTTCGTAAGACGACTCTGGAAGGGGTGGAAAACGATTAGGGAGGAAGGGATCGTCCAGGTAATTTCCCGTCGCATTCCATGGAGGCGCATCGCTCAAGGACGCCGCCTAGCCCTTGCATCTCGGTCTGTTCCGTTCTGACTACCTCCTCCATACCGGCGAGGGACCCGCGCTCGGTCTAAAGCAAGTCGAATTCAATACGATATCATCATCGTTTGGCCCCCTGTGCGAAAAAGTCGCTGCGATGCACAGGTATTTGCCATTACTACATCGCAAGGATTGCCGTGGAATGTTCCGTTAGATATCTCGTCGCATCGACGGATTACTTTCACACGTCTCCTGATCTCAAGCCAGAAAATTTCCCCCCTAATGATACCACCTCGCAACTGGCGAATGGTCTTGTTGAAGCACACAAGGCATACGGCGTGCCAAGGTCAGACGGTTCCCTCCATTTCGCTTGCTGACTGACCTCCCCGCAGCGCATACATCCTCTTTGTCGTACTCCCCAACGAGCGCAACGTGTTTGACCAACGTTGCCTCGAATACGAGTTATTGGAAAAGTACGTTTATGATCGCATATATGTCCCTAATACAACGTTACTCATTTCCGACGCCAGGCATGGCATACGTGTAGTTCGCCAAACTCTGATCGAACTCGCCACGACTGCATCGCTCTGTGGTCCTTCTCGTATACTCTTCGTCAACCTATCCAATTCGAACCCTATCGAGATATCGACCATCTACTTCCGCGCAGGATACGTCCCGACTGACTATCCCACAGAATCGCACTGGAAAGCCCGTTTCACCCTCGAGCGGAGCCGCGCCATAAACTGTCCAAGTATCCCTCTCCAGCTCGCAGGCTTCAAGAAAATCCAGGAGATACTTAGCCAACCTGGCGTCGTCGAGCGATTCCTTCCCATCTCCGAGTCAAATGCTGCCGCACAACTTCGCGAGACGTGGGTACCCATGTGGGCGCTCGACGCCGAGACCCTGCCCACGCTTCCCGCGTCGTTTCCGGACGTGGCGCGCCACCCAGGCGAACCCCTCGGGACGACCTTGGCGCGTCGCCACGCCGAGCGTCTCGTGCTCAAGCCCCAACGCGAAGGCGGTGGGAACAATGTCTACAAGGGGGATATCCCCGCGGTGTTGGATGGACTCGCGGCAGAGGAAGGGCGAGCGTGGATCGCGATGGCGTTGATCGTACCTCCTGCTGGCGTCGGATCGTATCTCGTGCGTGCCGGGTCCGGTGCGGGACAGAACGGCAACGACGGCTCGGAGGAGCGCACAAATCCGGTCCGCGCGGAGACGATATCCGAGTTGGGCATATTTGGATGGGCGTTGTTTGGCAAGGACGAGGGAGCGGGCGTCGTACGCAAGGAGCGGGGTGATGTGGGGTGGTTGATGCGAACGAAAGGGGTGGAGAGCAATGAGGGAGGTGTGGCTGCTGGGTTTTCGGTGTTGGATTCGGTGGTGCTCGTCGATGGGTGATATGGTTGGCAATGAACGGTTTACGATAGACGCAGTGGGTTTATACCTATTTTCTTGGTTGTTATTACTGATGCTATAGAATATCATGAATTGTTTGATGACTTCGACGATGCTACTGTCGATTGTTGGGTCGAGACTAATTGCAGCAAACAACATTTCCACTTCGTTCTCCCATGCCATATTCGGAGCACGCAGATCAATCTTTGTGGCAACAAGAAACAGTTGCAAACATGAAACTCCTATTCATATTACAGAGGGGGGGTACAAACAACATTCTTCGCCTCCTGTTCCTCAACGCAGATACAGCATGCCCACCCAACAACGGTACTTCGGACCACACAAAATCGTTCTTGCGTTCGACATCGGAACCACGTACAGTGGCATCTCGTACTGCATCCTCCAGCCAGAGCAAAGCCCAGAAATCCATGGAG
>JBBPJL010000600.1:0-15453 GCA_038088675.1 Xanthoconium separans | reverse complement strand
AGAAAAACAAGCTTTGGGAGCGCCTGAGGTAGTTGGCGAGAGTAATACCAACGACATGTATAAAACCCGACGCACCCGCTGACGGCGAACGGGCGAGGACAAAGGCCATTTCGATAGGCCCATTAACCATGTCTGAACCATGAGAACGTCCAGTGATAGAATTCAGCATCCCGAATCGCCCATAGACGGCTCCGAGTCTACCAAGGATCTTTGGATTCTAGAGTGTCAACGGCATCGGCTGTCCACATGGCTATGGGGCACTGGTTTTTCCAGGACATGTTCGCAGTCTTGTTCGTAAGTTATGTGCAAAGTGTCGGGGGAGTGACTTCTTTTGCGACACATACAAGCCCTTGCAAAGTACTACGAGTCAAATGTGCACACATCACGTTGGGCCAGAGCGGCGGATTAACATCACAAAACTCTCCATTCAACATTTCAGACTCAAACACAATCACAGTCACAGAACAACTACAAAACAGATTGGACAACTAGTGCATGGTTCGTGCCTCCGCTCAGTGGCAGAGGACTTGGCCATGAGTGACGGTCTAGACTGTCTCCTCAAGGTCTTGCTCCTCGAGAATGGTAGAAGCATTGTGAATCCACGGCCACCCCGTGGCTGTCCAATTCTGAGATCGGTGTCATTAGAGTGAACGTTCGATTATAACAACGACGTACAGGAATTGCAGCAGTCTTCATGGACTTGGAATGGGCAAGCTCCTCAGTGGCTTGCTCCTCGAGGATGTCAGAGGCTTTATCCATCCAAAACTCAAAAGGGGCCCAAGGCTGAAAGTATCGGTATCGTGAGAGAGTGGACCTTTGCGACAGCAGATACATACAATGTTTGCCATTGGTGAACTTGAATATAGATCGCAAAAGATACGTAGAAAGTGTTGATGTCTGTCTGAGAGGACTGTTGGACTCGGGCTGATCTTCCCCCCTTTTATATGCTTTCACGGAACAAATAGGCAACCACACGCTAGCATATTTTGGGCATTGTCGGCATTGTACAAGTCAGGCGATGGCGTTCCATTGTTCGGCCCATCGAACTGAATAGAAAAAAAATCTTTTTGTCTCATTCGGGGTACCAGTAGTACGACACGCGGCAAAACTTGAAGCTCGGAATGGAACAAAGCCTTTCGGGGAAAATTTTCGGATAAGTCGGCAAAATGCACCAGTCCTTCAAGTTATCATAAATAACTCACCAGCATATGTTGGACAGAATGAGGCCCATCGGCGTGACTGGCAATTCACTCGGGAGACTCTCGGAGGACAGATCAAAGCCCAGGCTGCAGCGACGTTGCTTGTTCCTGGGTGTTGGTGTCAATGTCGTCACTCCTCTTCAATCAAGGGTGACAATCACCTAAATTTCAATGGAACTTGACATGATCCGAAACTCGCATCCGGTTAAGAATCACTAGCGAGGAATGATGAAACAAGCGAACCGTGCCAATCCGTTTGAGTGGGACCGAATAGAGGCGTCACCCTGAGGAGGAATGGCACTCCTAGGAAAGGATAAATCTCCTGCAAAATAGCGCCTCGCCAACTTCATTGGTCTCACGAACACGCGTAAGTAAGTAGCACTTGGCGAGGGCGGTGAACTTGAAGAAGTATCTTCGCACAACCAAACTAGAATTGATGGCCCTGCATTGGTCCGAGTCCCGAGTCATGATGGGTCGCGAAAAAATGACAGTCATGATTGAACGTTGCGAAACGACACACTGACCCAAAATGAATTGAAGCAACCTACGTTATTTGTTCGCCCTCGTCATGCGATAGAAGGCTGATCCAGTCATGGGATGGGCCAAAGAATACTCGGTCAAGGTCTATTACCTCTAGGCTCTAGGAAACGTCAGGAGTCAATCGAAAGGGGTGGAAAGGAAATCGACCGAGATCTTGATGAGTCGACCTCCGTCTAGGTATAGCCCACCATGCAAAAGATGGCGTGAAAGAAGTCGGTGAGCGAAGTTTGCCGCTTGGTACGTGTACTCAATACTGTGTGCTTGAGCCTCTGCGACGCTGAGCAATGCGGTATTCTCGGCCTATCAGAAAAATGCAAATTCGTAGACAGAAAAGGGAGCAAGGTCACTGTATTCCTCTTCGAGATCATTTGGCACATACCTCATATATTTCCTCCACTAATCGAAGCCCCGTTCCAACCACCCGACCGGCTTCAAGAAGGCACTGGCAAAGTCACAGTCGAGGACGATTACGTCATCATCGCCAGCGGGTAACATTGCTCTTGTTGGAACACCGCGGAGTACTACTCACTGGGAGCAGAAACGTTGGATTTTGACAAGGCAACTGGGTAACAGATCTTATTTATGATGTGGATGCATCAATCCGACTCGACAGAACTCAACCAGGCGGCTAGATTAGCCCGACGGCGAGTTCAACCGGGCCGGACTTGGAATGCTCCCTCGTGCAGTCACACCGGGCTTTTGCATCCACACATCGGATACATATAAAAGAGGGACGATTGGCATCAAAGGGAAAATCTCTTCTTCTTCCCTTCCCTCTCGTTCGACTGCTCGCCCACCTCATCATTTTCTCTCCCGTCCGTTCTTGCATGGGATCCACTGTGATGCCTCGTTCATGCTCTCGCGTTTCGATGTGGATGTTGGGCTGGTCCGCTGTCTTCTTGATGGGGATTCCCTGCGAGGCGCTCTTGGTGTGGCTTTAATCCAGGGAACAACACGGTCCTGTGAGTCTGGATATTGTTCGTGTCACTTTTGCTGATCAGCGATGACTTGCAGGCCGCCCTACGACCTGAGACAGACGCGTTGTGACCGCGTGTCATCAGAACGCGTCAATGGCATTGTAGGTTTCATGGCGCATTTACAAGTATCCGCTGACAACTTCTTGACATCTTCCAGTTGCAGGGTCCGCTGGTGCTACCATCCCATCAGTCACGCACTTTTCCCTTTTGGTGAGTAAGTTATTCTTGAATGCGTGTTTCCTGCGCATACATCTACTGTTGTCACACAGGATGGCAATCTCTCAGTCATTCCGACAACTCTCACCCCAAGTGCTGCACTTTTTGCTTGGACGCTGTGACGATATACAAGCAGATTGGCAGCCACCTCAATCTTCCCGTGAGTAGTCTGAGATGGATAGCTTGTAATGCAACAGCGATGTTTTGACAATTGAGATCTCCCTTGGATAGTAGCGCGTCCAAACAGGGGTGCATGCAATCAAGTGCCCACGACCGTCATGCAGCACTCGTGAACTCTGGTCATGCAGACCTGGCTGGAAGTGTGATGGGAAATTTGCATGTGGGTCGTGGTCAATTGGTGCATGTAATTTTCTTGTTGTACGTCGTTGTATGCTGTTGAATTGAGACGGCTGTGGTTTAATACTGGCGAGGAGCCACGATGGGTGGAGAATTTATCTTTGAGCGACAAGATGAATCCACCGTTCTGAAACGGCCGACATTGTGGATCAGGAAAGATATTACATGCGGAAGTAAGAAAGGCTATCGAGATAAAGGATGCCCAGTACTACCGGCCTTGGTTGGGAGTTCCAAGTGTCACAGCTCCTGGCTAGTCGCCGATCGTGCCCCACCGATTTCACGCTGGGGATATATAAAGGGGAGCGCAAGAGCGAGCAATTCACCCCGATCGTTTCTTCCCAATCTCTCTTACCCTCTCGTTTAGGCCTTCTGCTTTCCGTCATGTGGTTCATCCCTTCTGCACCATTCCTTGCGTCCCCAAGGCTCGTGTGGATGTGGATGTTGGGCTACTCTGTAAGTCTCTGAATCGCTCGTGGGTACCCCCGATTGATTTTCCTTAACTATGACACAGGCGCTCGACGAGCATGAACGATGTTGGGTGAATCGCTAGCTGCCAGCCTTTTGGGAACCACACGCAGCGGACTATTGTGCACGAGCCAGTGTCGTGTCTAGAAAGCGGTGGACGGTTACCCACTGAACCCCATACGGTGCGACTCGGTGGGGGCAGGTACAAGTTTATCACGAAGGCTGAAAGCTGATTCGGAATCACAGGTCGCTATATCTCGTTGCCATGAGAAGGCTATATTACATGGCAGCAAACCTGATTTCGAGAGTAGGTTGGTACGTCAGTAGTTTGAACGGCATGATAGTGCATGGCTGATCTCTTTTGTGATTCAACGACTGGTAATTGGGGATGGCTGGTCGACCATCTGGCTCTGATGTAGTGGATCAGACCGTGTGCCCACGATCGACATGTTGTATTCTTCTGGCGTGTTATCACGAGGGGAGAATGCGGATGTCGGTCCTGGTCAATTGGTGGATTCGGTCTAAGCCTGTTTGTGTCGTCATACGCTAGCATAGAGCTCACGTTGGTCATTATTGTTCGAGGCAATTTCCATAGTGTACAACATTAAGCGATCCAATCCAGTGTCCATATCACAATTGTATCTATCTCCCTCGAATCGAGACAGTCTGCAGGCAGTCCGCTATGTCGAACCTTGACATGCTTCACATTCGGGTGGCCAAGTCGTTCTTCCAACATCAGATGTCATGAGGCTAGCCGCGACAGATTAGCCTTGCACCTGGCCCCTTTCCGAATCCTTCTCAGGGACCTAACCATTGATCATCCAGACCAAGTCAACCAGCAGGAGTCGCGGCACTTTAAACAGGAACATACATTGGATATCTCCCTGTCTTGTCCTGGTTCCACCACTCCTTCCGTCTGTAGCCGATCAACGAGGGTATATGCGCACTTTTAAATGAGACATACAGGGGTATCTATCCCGCCTGGTGAAAACGTGGTATTGTTGCTCCCTTCCATGGTGATTACTTGATATCGGATCAGCGCCGAGAAAATGATGGGCACGGTGAGGATGATGAAAAAGGATAAAGACATGGTGAACCGGCAGCGCAGGGAACTGGGCATTCTTCCATGATGGGATCTAAGGGTATGGGTTTTTGTGAGCGATGGATTGCCGTCTGGCTCAAGGCGGGAGGGAGAATCAAACGTACCAACAAAATGGAATGAGCAAGAAACCTGAACTGCCGGTGCTGAGAAAGCCGTAGCTCAAAGTGTACACACCCTCTTCGATCCAGGTCGCGCAGGTTTCCTTCCCAATCAAGACCCGGCATCGCAACGGACAGGACGAGAACCACGACGGAAGAGAGCGTCCATGTTGCAAGTGACGACAGGAACGAAGAGTTGGAGAGGTCGCGCAGGACGAGCTGCACAGAGTTGGAGGCGTCGTGCGCGATCTGGAGCCTGTACGTGAAGAAAAGTACAAAGAAACAGATGCAGAGTCAGAGCTACACGAACGTCAAGTCAAGAGGTAAGTTTAACGTTCAGAAAACGTGTATCAACTTGACCGGTACAACCTGAAGAAGTGTAAACTTCGGTCTCGCCCTAGCAGATCGCCCCAACGACATTCCGCGGTGTACTTTGAATTCCAATCGTCATTGCGCACGGACCTTGGACTACTTATCAAAGTGGCACCACCAGGCTGATGAAACCATCCTCTTCTCGCGTCGCCCGTTTGTCTATTGGTCCGCCACTGTCATCTCGCGCTTGGGCCAAGCCTTTAAGACGAGTCTGTGAGTCGCCGATTCTTGCATCAGGTCGTTGGGTCTACGTTGACAACCATCCGAACACAGTATCGCACCTTGTCCCACCACGTCCTGGGCTATTCTTGCAAGACAACCGATAGTTATCGTTACATAATCTTGCAGGATCTACGATAGCTGTTACTCGCCAACCCACCCATCCCTCCGTCTTGCAAGCGCTGCATCCCGCACAGCAAGCGTACATATTGGAAACCATCCTGCACTTGTCATCCCGTAGTGCATGTATTGCAAGTCATCCCATACTCGTCATCCAAGCGCTGCATCCCGCACAGCAAGCGCACATATTGCAAGCCATCCTATACTCGTCATCCGATCCATCCGATCCCTCCGTCTTGCAAGAACTACGCGCTGCATCGCACACAGCAAACGCACATATTGCATGCCCGGTCCTCGTCATCCCGTCCATCCCTCTGTCTTGCAAGCAACACTACACAGTGCTTCTCGCGCATCGAGCGCATGTATTGCGAGTCGTCCCATACTCACTGTCCCCTCCGTCTTGCAAGCCCACGACATAGAATGCTTCGTATTGTAAAATATGGCTACTTCAAATGTAACACATTTCGATGTACACTATTGGTTATGAAGAATACATGCTACTTGCGCCCTCTAAGGGACTTGATTCGTGTTGAGCGGCGGAGTTCTCTCAGGGGGTTGATTTCTGATGGTCCGGAGGCATCCAGTTTCACGTCGGGAGACATTTCACGCTTCAGGTTCAATACCTATTGATGTATTAGGAAGATACCGTCACCATTCTGAGTAGTAGTACTTACCAGTGGAATGTAGAATTCCTCGGTCTTGGTAGCTTGTTCTTTGCCGACTGGGCGGTCTAGTGTCTCAACGACTTGCTGCGAACCCGACTGATTGGGAGAGTTTTCAGGCTGCTCATGATTGCCTTCTTCATTCAGCTCGAGCACCTTGTCAAATTTATGTTATATGCAATTGAGACATGACAGAATCACTTACCACGTCCGCATCAGGAACATATGTAACCGTGATAGACTGAAATTGGACCCCGCGGGGTACAAAAACCCTGACTACACGTTCACCGAAAGGTAAAGACATAAAGTGCACGCAGTCGTATTGGGGGGAGGATGAAGCGTCCGTAACTTGCCTGATTGTTCCCATAGTGCCCTGGGCAAATGAGCTTGAAGTCTTGCAAAACCTATCAATCCAAGTTGCAATTCGTATGCACTGGATATTGCAAGATGTGTTGGCATTGTTGGTTTGCATCCGTTTTTGGTTACCTAGATCGTCACCGCAAGGACTCTGTCTGGACTCCGGTATGTCTTGCATGCCCACTTGGTATCCACTCCAGACAACTCGTTAATTGTTCATGTACAAAGGACATCGTCTGAATACATCTCGACACAGTTATCATCTCCATTTGCAAGTTGAATATACCTATGCGTGTCATTCCAAATGCGGCGGAAGCGCTTCTCTAAGTCCTCACGGAGTGTTGCTTGTCGGATAGCGTATGCCCTTAGCCCTTCCTGGAAAGGGAGGTCGTCGGTTGTTATCAGCGCTTGCCTGTCTGTCCACCACTTCGCCTGCCAGCGAAGGAACTCGAGAATCCGACGTTGCTCCTCAACAAGCATCTCCACCTCTTCTGTCCAGCGGTGAGCTCGTGCACGAGTTTTGCACCACTCGACATGGATGGCTGGAAGCTTGCTTGAGACCTTAAGGAAATATATAACAGTGACCGACACACCTTCTTGCAAATCCTCAGAATCATCTTCAGTACTTGTGGGACGCCGTTCTGTATAGCCACACGACAACCAAATCCATGAGAGCCGCCGCCGACCTTCACTGGACCGCTCGTCTGTGCCTTCTGTCATCGAGCGGATGTCTTCGTCTTTTAGCAGATGTAGAGTCTTGTTCCAACCGACCTTCTTGAGAATTGGTGATAACGCGGATAACGCACTATGAGCAGCGCGATATTTTGCAGCTGCTGCGTTCACCTTTGCGTCAACGGATTTGAGGGAATTGCGGGCACGAGTATTAGCACCTTGACCACGTAAGAACTGATCTTTGAAGCGCAACATATAGGCTCGTGAACGTAACGCCTGGCGTAGCTCTTCCAGGGCGTCATGGGCTTGGCCAATGCGGAGTTTCCATTCGATTTCTTCAAGCTTGGCATCACAAGGGACTTGCCGACAAATGGCGGATGGAAGCCACAAGGAGAAGTCTTGTGGTCCCGGAACAGCCTCAGGACTGGTCAGAACTCTTGCTCGAAGGGATGCCACTACTGGAATATACAAGATCTGGACACCAACCCACTTCTCAATATGTCTCTTGAGGGCGTTGGTCCGCTGCTGGATTTTTATCTTCTGCTGCTCCGTAGCATGGGATCCGAGCTTTGCCAAGTCTGCCCGAAGTCGACGCCTTCAACATTAAGTCAGAATTGTACACTGGTATGAGGATACGACTTACTGTTGATCCTCAAGATCGATACCAGTACCTATCAAAAAACTTGGGGAGATATCCGGGTGAACAGACAGTTCAGCTGTGTCGGATTCCTCCTGGGCAAGTTGAAGGTGTACTGTGGCTTGAGTCACCGCTATTGAAAGAGCTTAGCCTGGCGTAAAACTAGCTGGTGGATACTTACAATAACTCTTGACCTCAAACGGATTGGTCTTGGACGGATCACGCTCCCAAGCCTCCATATCTGCTTTCCATCTTGCAAGTTGTTCCCCATAGTGCGCTTTGAGCGACTTCTCAAATTCAAGTAAGTCTTCTTGGTGCTCGTTTCTCTCAGGAACAGCTTCCTTCAGTTTCCATAGAATTGATTCGCCTTGCAGTGGGGTAAATCTCGGGATTGAAAGACATAGTATAGTGCGCCGTGTACTTACCCAACCCTACGAGTTTTTTCCAATTACTATTGCCGATGAGGTCGTCAAGTGTGTCCCGACGATGTCCAGATCCCATCTCTTTCGTACTTGATGCAACAGCATTCAGGGTGGACCAAGCGCGCTCTGGTGCCTCGCCATCTGTTCGTGCTGCGCCTTTGATATAATTGAAGGAATACTTCCAATGGCATTCTGCGATGTGAGCAGGGAGATGGAACTTTGGGACAAAAGGTGTGAAGTTTTTGGCAGTATAAGGGAAATGGAGCGAGGCAGGAAGCGTTTGCATACGTTCCCAAAGATGCCGGCTCCACTGGCAAGCGATATCATACGAAACGTTGAAGCTATCCAGCTCAGTGTCCTTGAGTGCCGAAAAGAATATATAATCCATGTTGACGTATCTAGTGAGACGATCGGATCAGCTTGATTTAAGCTAGAGAACGAACTTCAGTCAAACCTTTCCCCCTTTTGCAAATCACAGACCCCTCTGGGCAGCTTCATCTCGTGTCTTGCACAACAGACGCTTCCCACACCAGTAGCCGCCAAGCCAGCTGACGATTTTGTGTCAGCGTTGTTAACGGCGCTGTGACTCGAGCATTGGCTCTTCTGTACATTGGATCAATAAAGCATGAGACAATGGTGTACACATACGGACGGACTTCTTGCCGCGTGTTCAACTGGCTATGCAGATATTGTTTGTAAGACAACTCTTCCACAAAGTAGGCCCAACCACTACTTAAGCTGGGATCTACGGCATCCTTAGATATCGCTCTCCGCTTCAAGCGGAAGTTAGCATCGATGGCCACGAAGAGGGCATATAGCCACCTGCACGAAGTGAGAATGAGATTGTGAAACCCGGAGTGAACATACGCTTTGTCATTCGGTGCATCCTTCCAACCTTCTGGCAAATTCTTTCCGGGGTGAGGACATGCAGGACAAAGTACTGCGCACTCTCCTTCTTGCGTCGTCTGGATGCCATCAGGGTGATGACCACGGCCAGATCATTTGAGAATCTTCAGGTGACGCCATTCACGAACTATATGCATAAACTGCTCATACCGCTCCTATAGACAAGGGTTCACTTTCGAATCACCCCTCAGCGAAAACATCACCTTTGGCGGCAATAAGCCAGCATTATTGCTACGACGAGCGAGAGCATTGTAAAAGTGATGCGCAGATACTTTGGATTTGAGAGAAAGAAGGTGAAACTCCTCCAAGAGGCTGAAGGTGGCCGCAGTTCGAGGCTTATTGGTGCTTGCGGGAAACAACCTGCAGTGGAGGAGCTGCTGGACGTGGGACTCTGCTGACTCACAGCCACAAAATCGGAGAGTAACGGAATGGATCCCATTATGGTTCATGATGACAAAGTCATCCGAGTGTGGAGCCTTCGGAAGATAGCATGAATCTCCCAATGGGTGGCCGAGTTGAAGGACGAAACCCAGGTCTCTGAGGGACGTACGGACCCAGTGTGTACCAGTCCATTCCTAAATGCCAACACAGTTTCGAGTCAGAAATTATTATATGGCAGCAAATGGACCTTGATCAAATGAAGCGGAAGGTTTGTATGCGCTGATAATATGCAACCTTGGCAACATATGTCGATGCATAGACAATCATGACACCGATACTTGGCAGACTTAGTCTTGCAGCGCGTACACATGTTTACTCCACCTCGTCCTTCCATACGAATTAATTCATGAAGAAATTTGTCACGGTCTTGTTCCATCCAAACGAGGAGCGGATAGTCCTGCAAGCATTATTAAATCCAACCTTGGCAGCCATGGTGAAATTTACCGATGCGGTTCGTGGCCTTGGGGCATCCTCGAGAATGGACAGATCAATGCTTGCAGGTAGGTTGTCAATGACCTCGGGGATAATGACATCACTCAGCTCGACAGTGGTAGGTGTTTTGTTCGGCTTAGCCTCCGGATCCTTGGGTATTTGGATCGTTTTTTTCTTCAAACTCAAAGATCCAACCTTATCTGATTGGACTTTCTGGTAACGTAAAGTCACTGAATCATTGAGCTTGTTCTGCTGATGGTGTATCCTCATTCTCGAACTCTTCAGTCGCCTTGAGAAAAGTGGAGACACATGCTGACGTGTAACTGAGCGACCTAAATTCAAACCGACAATTGAGGAAAGTAGTAAGACCTAAACCTAACTTCGCTTTACCTAGTGGAGCAGGTCGCTGGTCTATCCCTTGTGAAGAACTGGGGACACTGGACATCGGGTAAATTCAATAGCTTGTGAGTCGGCAACAAACACAACTCTCAAATCTGCTAGCTATACCATATGGTCATACCACCGCCGACTTGTACGTTGCTAGCCGTGTTCAATCGATTCAATGGTCTGCTTCCGACGATTCTAGGTACCTCTGTATACAGCTTTGGCATAATTCAGGTCACTTGAATCAGGAGGAAGACAGGAAGACCGGTTCCGGACTTCTTCCGATAAATTACGGGACCACGAACAGAAAGAGAACTGGTGAGTGGGAAACATTTGGTGGATCAAAGCAAGACGAGAGCGGTGAATAAGGTTCTCCGGTGATGCTCACTCCTCGGAGTCCACTCAGCCTAGTCCATCGGGCTTCCAAAGTTCCAAGGATACCTTGTACGGTGGTGGCACATCACATGCACAGGCCGACTATGGTGGAAATGAATGCGTCTGCATACTATGGCTGGCTATAAAATCCCAGATATTCGCCTGCTCGAGCCCCAACTTCAACTTGTCAGCGTACTGTGATGGTTGCCACTATCCCCACCCCTGCTCCCACCGATGAGCTTGAAGGTACGATCAGTTGCTTCTTTTGACAATTTTCTGCTTAGACTCGCTTCAACCACAGAGCTGCTGACCCAAATTCGAAGGATCAGTCTCTCTCCTGCCGATGCGGAACAGATTATTACAGCTGTTCACCGACATGCCAGTGCCTTGGAAACGGGTCCCAGCTCCCCCCTTCCTATTAACACTACTAGTGTGCCCGCTGCAACTGACCTGGACTCCAGGTCACTGGACTCGGACAGCAAGTCCGAGGCAGCCAGTTCCGCGGCCGCCACGGACACTCCCAAAATCAACGCCCCAGTGGTTCTCAGCAAGCACCACATCCTGACCCACCGTGGCACCAATTTCTATTTCCCAAGCGCCGGTACCATCGGCCCCTACTACCTTGTGACGAAAGGTACAGCAATTGGTGTTATTGCAGGATGGTTAGTACACCTACATTTTCTAAAAGAAATCCTTACTACCTCCTCCCGAGCAGGAACCGTGCATCTCCCCTCATCTCTGAAATTACAGGCGCAGTGTGTTTTAGGGTGAGGTGTGGCTTGGTTCGCGCCAGGCAAATGATGGAGACTGCGATCGAAGAGGACAACACCCAGATTATATCAGCCTCTTCAAAGTGGCATTAAACCTTTTTTTTACTTGTGCTCCCTCTTCCTGTACCTGTGAATCACTTGTCATTACTTTCTCCAATTAGCTGGGCTGCCTGTCATCCACGCATTGAAGTAGCAAAGTTTCCGGTCACTTCCAGAGTTATGTAATACAACCCAAATTGATCCTTCCATGATCGCGGCCAAACGCAATACTTTGGCCCCAGTCTGACTTGCGAGCAGTACTATCAGGTTGCTTGTCTAGTAGCACCGGTGTAGCTGGCTGCTTGCTTGCATGGTGATCTGATCATGTACGATAAGATAAGATAATGAAGTGACAACTATGCAGCCTAGCCACACATGACATAGCACCCAGGTTGAGCGTGTCACAAGTCAGCACCGAAAGGAATATACTAGTACTATGATTATAACAAGTACTTGACAACCTGAGTGATTCAATAGACGAGTTGCAGGAATGTATGGCTCAGTCAATGATCACAATGTCCAAGTCACTGAGGACAAAAATGTGTCTGAATAGGATCTCAAACAATAGTAATGGCAGCGGTGGCATCCAGAAGTCATTGAATAAACGATATTGCAGTTGATTGTAGACGGAAAATGGCACAGATGGTGCCCAGAGTAAATCTCCTATACAGGGCACGAAAACTGGCTGTATTCTGCCACAGTTTGGTAATGCTAGTCCATACACATCGTAATTCTCTCATTTTCACACCGTCCATGGGTCAACCCAAGATATACTTCACTCCTGAGGAAAGAGCACTGGCAGCTCGCAGATACCGAGCAAAACATTATGAAAAGTCTACATCCTCAATTCGACCCATGGTGTCTGGCACTCACAGAACACTCCCAGGAATCGCAGCGCGATCAACAAGAGGCTCGTCGAGAAACGCAGGAACTCTTTAAACAACAAATCTGAACCTTTGTATGTCTAATGTCACGTCAGGCTTGTATGCTAGGGACTCAGGCGACTTCAGGGCTACCAAGAAAGATATCGCTCTCATCGGTCAACCTCGTCAATCTGCAAGCACTGTCTTGTCCCGACAGTATGTTCACATTCATACCCTAACATCATCGCTCACATTGCTGACAGTGCTGGTCGACTGAAGAATCCGCAGGACAAACATGGCTCAGTTGAAACATGGTGGGCATACTCGTGTCGATGGTCGCAACGAGGCTCATTCAAGGCTCAGGTCAGAATCCCAGCTTTGGAATTCCCTCAAAGAGATCATTGGGGGGTCTCTGTGTGAATGCATGACAGTGCTTTGCAAGCGCTATCTGTCATCAAAAGACTACAGCGAAATCAGTGACACACTTTCAGCTGTTGAACCTATCGAGCAAGAGGCATGGAGGCTCCTTTGGACCGATGGATATGGTACAGAGCTCAAAGGGGGTTCACTGTTCCACACAGTTCGCACTGTCACAAAGACTTTAGAGGACCTCCTTCTGAACGCGATGGAGGATGCGGACGTGAGTGAACTGGAACGCAAAGGGCTCCTGCTATACCAGGCCGTGCCTGACGTCGTCTTGCAATAGGCAATATGTATTGAATTGGAAGAAGTACATGTAAGCCCAAACTCAGATCCCCGAGTCGTAGCAAATACCAATTCTGTCAAAGACTGCCCAGGCAAGGCTGCAGAGCAAATCATGAAGCTGTCATCCAGGTTCGAGATTTCATGAACGAGATTGTTTTGTTTACTGAGATCCGTCATAAATTGTAGATCGTTTACTTGGCTATGTCGCTATTCCGCGCGTGCCACCGACGTGTGCCACCGATGCGTGCCTCCGACGCGTTAGCATTAATACTGCTATGCATTCAAGCTTCATTTCCCAATCTCTGCCCGTGCAGGCTTCACGCCACTGTGCCACACCTGTCACGCACACTGCCTTAACATCCCAGAGCCTCCTGTGACACCATTTGACATGTCATTACTCGTTGGTATGTGGCAGTTGCATGTATCCAATTCGTCACTGACCATGCTATCCCAGAGCCTCCTGTGACACCATTTGACGTGTCATTACTCGTCGGTATGTGGCAGTTGCATGTATCCAATTCGTCACTGACCATGCTATCCGGATCACCTAACGTTCGCAGAACCAGAACGTTTTCCTCCCTTGCTATCTCAAGCTTCATTCCCCGCTCTTCAACTGTGCCGCATCTGTCAGACGCGTCGCCACCTAAACATCCCAGAGCTCACTCGCCTCCCATATTCTCCTGTGACACCATTTGACGTGTCTTTACTTGTCGGTATGCATCAATTTCATGTATTGAACTCATCACTGATTATGCCATCTAGACGCATCACCCTAGCGTTTGTAGAATTAGAACACATTTTTCTGCATTCTGTTCTTTCGTCTCTACATCCAGTCCAAGTCCTTGCGTCCTCACAGTACGTATACATTTTAGCTTATCTTGAAATGCTGACTGACTATTGGAAGATGCCAGCCGAATGGACAACGTCAGAGCAGAAGGTCTGGCTCCAGAACGAGCTACTCAAGTTCAAGAAGATCGGTGGTCGTGCCTTCACCAGGGAGTGGCCAAGCCTTTATGCCAGATTCTTTGAACTTTTCCCTGAGCGGCCGAATGTACTGCCCGGAATACCAGAGGATGCCATCCTGACAGAAGACCAGAAGAAAGCTCTCGCGGATGCAGTTGCCAAACGACAAGCGCAGATTCGGCGTTGGATCCATTGGCATAATGGGGCTGGCGATAATTGTGCTGCCAATAACAAGACAGCAAAAATCATCAATGGCCTTCTCGAGTCCAAGACGCGTGTCAAGAAGCCTCATGAGATCTATTCAAAGTTGTACTACACATCTCGTGTCCAGCAGCAAGTAGAAGCGGGTACACCGATCGTCGGTGTCATGAAGAAGATCCGCGACATGTTCGAGAATGAGTCATCTGACATCCAAGAAGAAGTACGTCAAATCAACGAAGCACAAAAGGAAGACGCGAAGAAGAAGAAAGAATCCCGCAAAGGAAGTGAGGAACCCGATGCTGGTTGTGATGATGACAAGGAGGAGGTCATAGAGCAAGACCCTCACGTTCGTCGTCGGTAAGTCACATGAACCAACATGCAAATCAGTCATAGGCTAACATCTATGGATAGAAACATGCAACAATGTGGCTCAGTTCTCCAACGTGTTCTCAGTCACTTGGGCAGCCAGACGGGAATGAAGTTCACCGTTCTGATGGGTGGTATTGACCCTCTAGATCCTGACGCTGGAAAGTTCGTAGTGAGGTCAGCGTTCTTGCCACCCTTCATCTGGATGCGTACTTATCATGGTCTAGTATACATACAGGAAAAACCGGAGATGGTCGAGACTTTGCCGACGTCTACTCCAAGTTTGAAAGCGAGGTGGTTCCATCCTTTGGCCAATTCCTGGACAAAGTCTTTGGTTAGTATGACTTGCATACTTGATGTTGCGCAGATAGCTTACCCATGCACCGTCAGAACCACCGGAAGATCAAGATATGGGCGACCCCATCACCGTGCAAGATGGTGCCAAGAACGGAGAAGATTTAGTGCAACTAGCTGGAGTGGGCCACCAAGTGGCAAAACGAGTCCTTAATGGCAGTAAATCAATAGACTAGCCTTTTTATTGTTAATATGGGTTGAGACATCAGATATTTGTTGTTTCACTAGTTGACCATTAT